>VWZS01008597.1:582936-883607 GCA_013397075.1 Rhabdornis inornatus
TCAGTTTAAGAGAACTGGAACCCATTTAATATCTAGGTTATGAGTATTCAGAGCTCAAAAAATTTAATTCATATATAAAATATACAAATAAATAAATTTTGTAGTATGTCTTTGAAAAATTGGTGAGAAGCTACAGTCTGTGGACTAGTCAGCAATGAGTCCCAAAGGATTATTTTACATCTCTGATGTCCTTAAGCATTTTGAAGGTGTACTGGGTTGACCTTGGCTGGCCACCAGGCACCTACCAAATCTGTTCTATCACTACCCTTCCCAGATGGACAGGGAAAAGAAAATGTATGGAAAGGTTCATGGGTCGAGCTAAGGACAGGGAGAGATCACTCACCAGCTACCACCACAGGCAAAACAGACTTGAATTGTGGAAATTAATTTAATTTATTGCAAATCAAATCAGATTAGGATAATGAGAAATTAATCTTCAAATGCCTTCTCACCATCCCTCATTTCCTCCTGGGCTCAACTTCATTCCTGAAATCTCTATCTCCTCCAATCCAAGTAGTGCAGAGCAAGAGAATGGGAGCTGTGGTCAGTTCATTACACATTGTTTCTACCTCCTCACTCTCTTTCCCTGCTCCAGCATGGGGTCCNGAAGAAAAATCAAGGATGGTGAAAGAACTGCTTGGGCAATTAAAGATGAAATTAGAAAAGCCAAAGCCCAGCAGGAGATAAGACCAGCAGGAAACAATTAGTGATGAAATGGGTTTCAACACATGAAAAAGTTCAAAGGAAACATGGGCATTGGCCGAATGCAAGAGAACATAAATGAGGCATGGCGCATAAAACCTGAAGTATTCTAAGGTGTCTGTGCATGGTGTAGAAAGCAAAGGAGGAGATAACATGGGGAAATAAACAGCCCATGCAAAGAACATGAACACACTCATACTCTAACAGGAACTTCAATCCAGCTGTTGGCAGGTCACCAGTGGTGTGGCCAATTCTCTTTCATGTCTTTATCAATGACCCCAACCAGGAGACTGAGTGCACTCTCAGGCAGACAGCGGACACATCTCACAAGGTCAGTCTCACAAGCACACTCTTCCATTAATGTGAATGATAGCCTTGCCTGAGGATGCATAATGAACCATTCACTTGCTTTAGCAGTTGAATAAAATAAAACTGGTAACAAACAAATGAAATTTGAAATGTGTCGGTCTTTCACTGCCCTGGAAAATAAAACAAGCAAAAAAAATCTACTAATTAATAAAATCCCTTTTTTGTCTTTGAGACAAGCACTACTTGCATACTTTAGGATGCTTGAAATTTCACTTCCTCTTCCTGGACATCTCAATTTGAAATTGAATACTTAGAAATGAAATGCAAGTGTGACAACTATATTTACATTGTTACAATACTCAATACAGAAATGGCAAAACCAACTATTTTCAAAATCCTGTTCTAATAAAAATCTAATTTTTCAAACAGTTTTCAGCAGAATAGAAACCTTCCTGTATTCTGAGTAAGCAACAATCTCATAGTTATGGCTGTCTTCTCTAGTCTCTTAAATGCTCATTAAAACGTTCATTAGACGAGTTTTAGAAATACTGTTGACATTATTACAAAGCTTGATTCAAAGTTCAATGGAAAGAAATAAGTAATTCCAAAAGGTGATTCACTCCTTTATTTTAGATTTCTATCTAAGCCTGGCAAAAATTATTCCCTGTAGCTGCTTGTCTTTCCATAGTAACAGAACATAAAATGGATGACTAGTTAAAAAGAGGTGGATAATAGTCATGATTCAAGCTAGTTGAGAGGTATTACACTGAGGTTTCTTTGTTTTAATTTCAATTGGCTTTGAATTTGGCTTATCATATTTTTCTATCACAGTACCTAAACATTTAAAAGAAAAACAAACTGCTAAGAAATTATTCCAATATCAGTCAGGGGAATTTGAAGTGGCTTGAATCAATAAATACATCACAAATCTTTTCTAGCAGGATTTAAACAAAATATCCTTTAAGAGATGAACTAAAAATCTGACAAAACCTCTCTGTGTATTTCAAAGATAAACTCTAATTCCACGATATCTGTTTTTAAAGTATCATTGACTTGTGGGAATTGTTACAATAACATCTAAACAAAATACTTGGTGTTAACACAGGAGTTATTTTAAGAAATATTAAAACACTAACTGAAGATATCAGTGAAGGAAATAGGATTTCACACATCTATGTAATTCACTCCATGGCAGGTATGAATATGGTGTCTTGGAGCTGGACTGTAACACACAGGAAGCCCAGATAACCATTAGATTAGGCACATAACTGTGAGAAAAATAAAACTTTGTTAGATGACTATCACCCTTAGAAAATATTTTTTCTATTCTACTAGTTTCACTGCCAATGTGTAGTGACTATCTAAAAAATACGTCTGTTCTGGTAAATAAAAGGGGTAGTTTGTGACTTCCAGCAAGAAGGCAAATTTTAAAAATTAAGTGTGAGAAAAATAAGTTACCTTTTATCCCTACTCTGTCACAGAAAATGATAGACAGATTTGGATTCTATTTGAGACTATAAAATTAGTATGAAAAAGGTTCTTAAAGCAAGTAATTTTGTTGCAAAATCCAAACCACCTAAACTGCAAAGTATCACTGGTCTAGTTGAAAAGCAAATAAAATTCTAAAGGACAAAATACAGGAGAAATACTCCCAGCAAGTTCAGTTTAAGAGAACTGGAACCCATTTAATATCTAGGTTATGAGTATTCAGAGCTCAAAAAATTTAATTCATATATAAAATATACAAATAAATAAATTTTGTAGTATGTCTTTGAAAAATTGGTGAGAAGCTACAGTCTGTGGACTAGTCAGCAATGAGTCCCAAAGGATTATTTTACATCTCTGATGTCCTTAAGCATTTTGAAGGTGTACTGGGTTGACCTTGGCTGGCCACCAGGCACCTACCAAATCTGTTCTATCACTACCCTTCCCAGATGGACAGGGAAAAGAAAATGTATGGAAAGGTTCATGGGTCGAGCTAAGGACAGGGAGAGATCACTCACCAGCTACCACCACAGGCAAAACAGACTTGAATTGTGGAAATTAATTTAATTTATTGCAAATCAAATCAGATTAGGATAATGAGAAATTAATCTTCAAATGCCTTCTCACCATCCCTCATTTCCTCCTGGGCTCAACTTCATTCCTGAAATCTCTATCTCCTCCAATCCAAGTAGTGCAGAGCAAGAGAATGGGAGCTGTGGTCAGTTCATTACACATTGTTTCTACCTCCTCACTCTCTTTCCCTGCTCCAGCATGGGGTCCCACTCACTTAAGACATTACTCCATGAACTTTAAAAAGCAAGTTTCAATTATGCGTGCACAATCAGCCTAAAGAGGTCATAAAAAGTTACTGCAAATCCACAGACTTGCCTTCCACTTCTGCCATCACTGGGATGGTGGTCATAAAAGAATCAAGTGCTGTCCAAGTATAGAGACTGTAACTATCCTTCATTTTTGCATGATAATGTGAGAGAGTACTTATTAATTTATGAAAATATCAAAAACAACCTATTCTTCAGCCTTACTGAGGCTTAACCCATCTCATATGATACTCTCTGTGAAGCATTATAATGTTTAAAAGAATGCTGAATTCCTGAGGCAAGATATTATTAGAATCACTAAACACAGTATTGTATACAGAAACTAGCAATGAGTAAACCACATGCTAGCCATATTTATTATCACTGGCAATCATATTTGAAGAATCTTGTGCAACTTGCCAGCTACTGATCATCTTTTTTCTCAAACTAATTTACTGTATTATTGAAG
Source organism: Rhabdornis inornatus (assembly GCA_013397075.1). Taxonomy (NCBI): domain Eukaryota; kingdom Metazoa; phylum Chordata; class Aves; order Passeriformes; family Rhabdornithidae; genus Rhabdornis; species Rhabdornis inornatus. Next base: position 586,720 of record VWZS01008597.1, read on the forward strand.
AATGTTTAGATTACCCAGTCAAGTGATCATATATAGCTGCTACTTACAGGCAGCAGTCATTTGTGTTTGGCAGGATTTGTTGGGATTACTCAACACATGCTACACTCTCTAGAGTGCCTGTAGTGACTATGTCTGCTGTGCAAAGAAGGGAGACAAAACAATGCCTCTACATTTTCATTTCATCCTCCTAGGGTGGTTACTGGCAGTAAGTCATACTAGTTGCAGGTATGGTAAATCCTGCACAGAACAGTACAGTTCTTACTGCTTTTCCAAGGTTTAAAAATGCATATGCAGGTCTATCTGTTTCAGTCAGTCAAAATTCCATTTATCACATACGATACATTTTCTTTTGATGACGATACTTACATATAGTTCTATTACAATTATAATGAAGGATGAGATTTGTTGATAAGAATTTATAAAAGCACAGAACTAAGAACAAGAAGTAAGTCCACTGGCACCAAAAGCCCACTTTGCAAGAAGGTCACTGGAGAGATATCTAAATTAGAGACTCTTCTCATTGCACAGGAAGAAAAGCAAACCTTCACATATTCTGATTGTTCTAATCATTGGTTATAACTTAGACTGGAGACTGGACCACCTGAATATGGGCCAATATGCAGGAAAAATACAGTGCTTATCAGATCAGGAGAAAGGAGAATGACTGTAACTAAGTGGTGAGGACTGCTGTTGAGTATAAGGAAATTGAGTTGCAGTACAGAAAATCTCTACTGGTATAAAAAAGGTAGGATGAGGTATACTGACTCCTGCAGCTGCACTGTCAGTAGAGGTTTTTTCTATTTTAATGCATTGTTCTGCAAAGAGAACATAGCAAGAGATGTGAGATTATTCGCGACCATATTCAACATAAGAGATGTGCCAAAGACTTGTTCTAACATCAGTCAACGCAAAAACAGAGACACGATGAACGCTAGAAATCCAGGCTTTAAAAATTTACTTATCTTTACCTACTTAGAGCAACTAAGTACGTAATTCAGAAAAAAACATTGTCATATTTCTAAAAAAATCATGTCTTTTTAAGTAATTTTTTTTAAAAGAAGGATTTTACCAGTATGCATTCAATATTAATACTCTCTGAATTACACCACAGAACACTGGAAGACATAATTTCTAATAAATCAATTAGCAATTGCCAATGTAAAAATAATACATGGCAATATTCAGCTTTCAAATTAGAAAAGTTCTCTGCTGATAAGAAGCTGTGAACATAGTCAACACTTGCAAAATTTCTGAAAAAGACCCTTTCTTTTTATTGATCTTTCAGGTTTACCCAAACACCAGCAACCCATAGGTTACAGAAGAGATATTTGCATGACTTCAAAATGCTGCACTGTGCTGCAACCTATTTCTACTAAAGTGTGCTGCTGCAGCAACACAAGCTATTGCTTCTAGGCATGAGAAATTAATAATATTCATAGAAACTCTAGAGAATCAGTGAAGTAGTGGACAGGGTATTACATTTCACCTCTCTGATGCTAGAGACATGGCGGCTCAGCTGGTAGCAACTGACTTCTGACTACCCTTGTACATTCACCTTTTCTTTGCTTTAGCTTGGTAATGGATTTCTGAGAAAAACTCCTGTCAGAAAACAACCACTGAATTTCCAGTTGTGAACCATGGGATCACCTATGGATCTAAAACAGCTGCCAAACTGTTGGAAATGGAAAGGGAGTAGCATTCCCAGCGAGGGAGAAGCACAGGTCAAGGAAAATGTCACATTTTTGTTACTTAAATTGCCTAAGACTTAAAAGAAATACTGTAAAATACTATTGGATGAGAAAATATTTCATATGACAAAAATATCATCTCACAGAATTCTAACTAGAGCATCTCATATTTTCAAGATTATAACCCATAATTTGCAGCTTATAATCAATGCTATGGCAGACCAGTTCAGCAGAGTGTGAGTTTACATGTAAATGCACTTATTATCTATTTCCCTTCACATGGGAACTCTGAGTCTATTCTGATTTTCAAATATTAACATTTTTAACAACTGCAGATTTTAACAAGTTATGCAAGCATAGCTGAAATAAAAAAAAAATCAGCAGTCTACAGTGAATCTGAGAGAAACAAAAGCATCTAAATGGATGTTTATGTAAATGATTTTAAGACAAAATCAAATAGAGCTACACTGAATCTCAGAGCATGTATTAGCTTTGTGATAGACAAGTTCTTGAGTTCATCCTGATAGCTTATGCACCTTCATCCTACTGATTTGTCTTTACATATCTTTATGTTTTCATGCTCTAAAGAAACCACAAATAGTTTGACAATACAGCTATGGATTTAAGTGAACAGAAATATTTAAACAAATTTACCAGTACTATATTTGATAGGCAACAAATGCAATACTTGAAGGGTTTATTTTTTTCAGTAGATCAGAGGTCTTACACCAATAGGAAATTTCTGCTTGGAGCCCTTTTTAAGTGACTGTGAGCAAACAGTTAAATACTTTTAAAAAAAATGTAATTCTTAGTCTTGAATTCATAGGAAATTCCAGCTATGGAGAACTTCCAACTGATTTTGCCAAGAAAGGCTGGAGCAGAAGATCACTGAAGTTTCTTTTAACCTATGATGCTACGGCATAATTTTTTCCCCTCTATAACTTGTCCATATATAAGACAGCACACCAAGGCTGGGCAGAAAATTAAAGAGAGCCTTGATATACAGACCAATTCACTTCACAGCTCTGATTTAAGAGTCTCAAATCCATCAACTTCCACATTATCTGACACAACTAATTTACCAATCAAATAAACTATACTAATGAGTACTTAAAAGATTTGTACTGTTTAACTGCGCTTATACAGTAAGTGTGTGCTCTCATCCAGATTTCACTTTAAAAAGTCACATTTCTAATTGGAATGGAAATTCTTAATAATTGGAAGAATTCCGGAATTTCTGGAAAAATTCTTCAGAATTTCTATTTCATCAAAAGCATAAAATCTTACCCATATTCTATGTGTAGAACTATCATACCATTTTTCAAGGTGAAGTGAATTATACTATTGGAAACTTTCTCAGTAATTATCTGTTCATTTAAGTTTTAAACAAATACTCTTGTAACTAAAGATTAAATGTTATTATATTAAAATATTCTCCAGATAAAAGTCAACATACTAAAAAAGTACTTAAATTTACTCTGACTTTCTTATGGAAACTGCATTTATGAACAGGTGGTTAGGTTCTTCAGCTTATAATGGCTGCAGAGAAGATTCAGAGGTCAATGAAAAATGCTAACTTTACCTGGGAACTGATGATACGCTGTGATGAACGAGCAATATTAGCTGGCAGGCCAAAAAAGTCAGGTTTATCATCTTCTGGAAGGCTTCCAATAATATTACGATAATCCTGCATAAGAAGAAAAGAATAGACATAACAGAGGGAACTTTTTATTCCGCTCATGAAAATTAACAGCATATGCTGAAAAGAATTTCATTAAGTGCGTAGCACAACACAAAGATTAAAATAAGAATATAAGACATGACATATTATGGTAATATTATTTATAGTTTTCTTCATTTTATTCATCAGAAACTATCTCCTTTTGTATAACATTTCCACTCTAAAAGAGCAAAAAGCAATTCTGATTACAGTGACGCTATCAAATGAAAACAAAAATATGCCAAGACTGTCCCTGAAAAGTAGGTACAATATTTCTGTTGAAAACTTAAAGGTAAGATTAATGATAATACAGAAAAAAAAAAAAACTTTGGTATTTGGAATTCTAATAAGAGTATAATACATATTTATAAAATTAAGAACACTCCCTTGTATTTAAATATACTAAAATATTCACTCAAAAAGTGAAGTAGTTTAGGTAAAAATAGGTTTGCATAATCACTGGAGATGCAGAATAGCATCGATAGTGGTTACAGTGTAATAGACACTAGTGATGCTCTCTTGCACAAAGAGAGAGGCCTTGCAGACTAAGGTAGACTAATGGTGTTGGACATCTCTTTTATTGTGATTTAAAGGCAAAAATATTTACTGCCTGAAAGTCTGGCAGCACCCTGTTGCATATGTGCCACATGCATTTTGTCTTTGCTTGCAGGAGCATGTGCCGGATACGCACAACTCACTTTAAAGTGGAATCTCACTTCAGAGATAACAACAGCGGCAGAACTCTATGCCAAACAGAGGAAATACTACTTGAAGACACAGAACTATAAATTATTACACACATAATCATATAAGGTATCGAGAGATATTAAATGCTGTGCAGGCTAGAAAAAAGGATTCATCTACTTGACCACATTGTCTACAAGAATAGAGACCAGTCTGGTTTGTTTATCCCTTCTGTTTTTATGATATTAACTCAGCACATCTATAGAAAATAAAAAATAATGGTCATAATAAAGTAATAAAAAACACCCAAACCAAACCTGAGCAGTCAGAATCCAGGTAAAGAACGCCAAATCACAGCATTTTACTTTAACTGAGATAATACTATTTATCTCTGTTCATATTAGAGGTCTAGTATGGAGTCCTTCATTAGAATGCAAGTGAAATCTTAATCACAGTAACAACAATAATTATATGGTGAAAGGACAGGGAGAGATCAGTTGTTTAGACTGTTGAATTCCCTCTCTTTTACACTAAAGAAATACTGAAGGAGCATCAAAATCCATATTTATCACCAAATAAAATGTCATATACCCTCCATGACCTGTCGAGATTGTCAGAATGTTTACATATTTTGGAAGCAAGAAGGTATATTCAGGTTTTCCTGTTTCGTTCAGATGTTGTAGGAATATTTAGGAGTCTTTTAAAAACTACTGTTATGATAATATACCAATTATATAAAAAACATAATTTTATCTTTTCATAAATTACCCCAATTTCTTTTACTCAACTCTTCATTGCTAGGCTGCTCTGCACCACAGTCCAATCAGATATCATAAAAAAGAATAGTGAACTGACAGAGTTAATGCTCCACACAAAAGAGATAATTTTCTGAAGAAACAGAGGTATCCTTTGGATTGTAACTTTGGTTTTCTTCGTGGAAATATTTCAAGAATGATTCTTGAAAATAAATTATTTATTAGGTGATAGAAGACGTATACCTACCAAAATACTGCAGGAATTCGGTAAAGAGATCGAACATGGGAAAGTACTCATCTTCTTGCCTCTGGCATTTAAACTGCCAATGATTCGTGAATTGAAAAGCTGCTCCAAGTAGGACCGCAGAACCCTCATATCAAAGTAATTATCTACACGACCTCCATAAATCGCATTTTCAAACAAGCCATGAACAAATTCCCACTGAAAATCTTTGGAACCTATGAATTAATTAATTAGTATTAATTTTGTATCACTGAATAGTATTGCATTATAAGCATTTCTTCTTGTCACTGTGGTTCTTCAGGGTAATAAAAAGAGATGAACACATCAAATAATTAATTTTTAATTGTCCTTCAATACAACCAAATAGAAAAAGCTGCAGAAAGTTGAGTTTGTAAATATTTGTCATTGAAAAAAAGAACACTTGGTGCGCTGCAAATGAATTATTAGAAAATTTGCTTTAGACCTTAAGTGCATTTTGAACTAATTGGTTATATGCATTTCAGAAATTATGCTATTGAAATTTTAATTTTCTGCTCCTTTGTCATAAATAAAATCTTATACACAATTTTCTACCACAGTACCATCTGATGTCATAATATAAACTGAATGATTAAACCAAAAAGCAGATCATGCTCCAAATAGGTAAGATTACTGGAAATGTCATCTTTCAAACACAGCAAGGTCCAAGATAGATACTCTGCAAATCATTATGAATCACAAAACATAGCACATAAATTTAAGCATGTTAATAATAATTTCCTGGTCAGATTGATGTTGTGTTAGATTAGTCTGATCCAGCTATATCCCACAAGTTCAAAATAACTTTTTCTTCCTCAATTCTATCACTGTTGCCCAAAATAACTACATGGGACAATGATCTACTTGTATCCTATAGCTTTCATGTGCAGGTGAAAGTTTGATCAGAAAGGTACTCCCTAAAGTCCCATAAAAGAGGGAAGTGGCTATAACTTTAAGTGGGAGTTTATGGTTGGTAACTTGTTGTTTCCTTCAGAAGAATCATTCCTTCATAAGAAAAGATATTTTCAAAGTAATAATTTATGATTATCATTGACAGTTAATGATTCAATCTCTTTACCTCATTGTGTGGTTCAAGTCTGCACAACTAAGGTCAAATTTCAGAAGTAGTAACCATCCACAAATCCCATTTTAGTCAACGATCATAAATTATCTCTACATATCAGTTCCTAATTTCACTTTGAAATTGTACAAAATGCAAGGGGTTAAAAAAAGAATTACCTTTACCATATTAGCTTATATTAGAAATTCCTACACTGGTTAACAGAACAATAAAGTGGGATCTCTCTAATACTGAGTGTCAATATGAAGAATTCTTTCATATTCAATTAAATTATTCAGTATTTAGGGGAACTCACACTGGAAAGGAATGGAGACACAAGATTTCATCTTACAGGCAGCCCTGTATTTCCTGTTTCTTCCTCTGGACTCAAAAGGCTGAGCTGCATACTCTCCCGGGCACCAAGAATTATTGGTTTATCCAATCACCCGAAAATGGATTTACAATTCACCCTGTTTTTCTAGTTTTGCTTAATGATCGTGAGCTCTACAGCATCTCCACTTTTACATGAGAGATATAGAAAGATAAAGTTCTTCATGCAAAATCCCAGCTAATGGGACTTCCCTTAAGAAGCGACTTACCCTCAAAGAGTCTATCAATAATGTCAAAACCAGCACGGAGATCAGACAATGAAAATTCATAAAACTTGGTCCAACCCTACCATGAAAAGAAATCCAAAGAATTTAATAGTCACACAATGATGACTGTGAAGTAAAATACCAGTATCATATGGTTACTTAATGCTGTATAATACTTAATGAAAAAAAACAAACTGTGACCTCTAAAGTGCATTTTTCTAAACATTCAATAGAGGTAGTATAAACAAAATTCAGTTGTAACAGTAAAACACCAGAATCCATTGAGTATGAAAAATATAAACTTCAGGTTATTTTATTTCCTATCAATATTTACTTAAACTAAAACTTGCTGACATCTCCAACCAGATCATGCATTGAATTACAATTTTTTATTTCTGAAGGCCTTTTTGTGTTTTGGTATACAGACAGTAATTTCATAAATAGGACTGATTCTTCAAATAGTCTTTGAGATACTCTCATCACCTTACTCCTTAATTCATGCAACTTCTTGTCTGACCAATAAAATTATCAATTACTGCTACTATTACCTAAAAAATGCTGACCACCATATGCATATTTTAATCATCTGCAGTTTGGACCTCCTTTTTGTTCTTGGGGCATTAGTCTTTATGTAGCAGGAATGTGTACTTTTTATGTAATTCTCAGAACAAGCTTTCAGTATAAAAGGATAAGTATAAATAAATACTGATATATGACAAATAATTTAGGAAATCCACATCTCAAAGGTAGTCCTCTTGCTCCATCCTTTTACAGTGTACTTTACACATGGATGATATCATAGCAACAGTCCATATGATTCATGATGAGAAATGCAAACATGTCAGCAACACGCACATGTCCACTGAGATGAATACAGCCTGAGGTCAAGACTGAAGCTGCTCCACAGATCACAAAAATCTATCAGCCAGCTACCCTGAAGGTCATATTCTGGAAAGATGCTCCTAACAGTATCTATGTTGGGGTTTTTGGAAAGATCTGTACATGAACCCAAAACAACTCAAAATTCATTATAAAATACAAGACCTTCTACCTGAGATTAACTACAGTCCATCAATGTTCGAAACTGATAATCTTGAAATATAAACCCATCACTATCTGCACATTTTTGCAGTAGAATTAAAGAGAGCACCAATCCTATCTTGTGTTACTTGAAAAACTGGTGCTAAATGAATGTGAATTTTAACAAGAACAAAGGAGAATTAATGTGTCATTTTAATACTTAAATTATTTTCACCTACTGTACTTCTTGAACACCATATTCAAAATCCCGTTACTGCAAAAGCCTAACAACCTTTAAAAATCACAAAGTCAAAACTAGCAAAAAGCTCTCAAACATTACAGACTATGCCAGATCAAACCCTTCAGATGACAGAGTAACTTCATACCTAGTCTAAATAGAATAAAATAAACAAGACATAAAGCAGTTTGGTATTTGCTGGGTTTTTTTGGTCTTCTTAATTTAAGCATCTTGCAGCCAGAAAAAAATGTTCACTATAATAAAAAATTAGCTAAGGAAAAAACACATCTCTGCAAATCATGATAATCCTCACAAGAAATTAATGATTTCCCTTGTTCTTCTTTCTCCTTGAAGGAGTTTGTATGAATGAAGTGTAGACAATGTCATCTCCTCCTTCCCTCCAGTGTCTCTTTTCTCATGTCTTCCATTCAATTATGTTTCCATAATATTTTTGCCTGTCCCAAGCAAACAGGATTCACAAATCTTTTCCACACTTCTGTACCAGTATCACTTAGTACATGAATTACAAAATAACCCCGTGCAGGCAGAAGCAATTTTCAGAAGGACAGGAACTGAGGTTACCAGGATCTTATTTTGCAATGAATTCAGAGACAATAAAGGCAGGCACCAGAAATATCCAAGTTATTCTCATCTCTGAATATGACCTAACATATATATGAGATGAAAAATGCTTCCAAGTATAAAAGCTAATAAATGAGTCGTATTTTTTAAAATATAGCAAATAAAATATTACCTGGGGGATATAATTTCTTCTTTCTTGGCATACAGCATGAAACCATGCTAAACAAAAGAGAGAATGTGCTCTAGACAAATTTCCCTTTTTGTTGATTTGCTCTGGTGTCCAAGATTCATAAGTTCGCAAGAGATTTTTTTTGAGGCCTGGAGGTGCCTGCATTGGAAGGAAGAACACTGTTCTAGACAGAAAACCTGGTATTTTAATGTGCTATGTTCTTAGATCATAACTTGGAATTTGTAACTTTATGAAATGACAAACAGTACTTAACAGAATAAAATTTAGCAAGAAAAAAAAAAGTTTGCAATAAATGGCCTAACAGAATGATTCTGTAGTGAAAATAAATTCAACACACTGCAGGAAATGGTAACCACGTAACCAGGATCAACTTATAGTACTGTACTACATTAAAAGAACTTAGTGAAAGCATCAAAATACATCAGCATAAAGTAAATTCAGTTGTTTTCAACCAAAATAACTTTTTTTCTGATTTTACAATCTCAACACCAATTAATTCTGTGATGGGATGAATGTCAAATTGCCTTATGCCATCCCCACACTGTTTGATAGCATATAAATATGGTATATATGTATGATAAAATGCCAGTTCTCAGATTTAGTGGTAGGTAATGTTCACAACCACTAGAAATAACTGCATTTAAGGTGTAGGCAGTAACTGAAATTACAGTGCTTAAAAGTAAAAACAGCTGGATACTCAGTCATTCTCAGATTATTTTCAAGTCTGAAGGCAAACATGAATTTTAAAGATACTGAAATTACAACTTCGTGTTTCTAAAAATGCTCGTTGTTCCTTCTTTCTTTTGAAAAATGGCTGCTAGTGTTTCCATAAGATTACCATTGTTGCTTTTGGAAAATGATTGCAAAATACTGTAGCAAACTGACTTTTTTTTAATATCTGCATCTTCGTTGGTAACATTCTACATACACTGGAACTTACTACAACCATATAATAATCAAATATGATTTGCCAAGTCATTGCCTATCATTGTTCTTTCACGGTAACAAAATATTTACTGCAAGTGGAAAGGAAACAAAATTATTTACAATATTGCATTTGTGCAAAGTTCCAATTATTCCAAAGACAGTGGAATGAGTAACACAGTCCTGCAGTATCTGTACCATTGAAGACCGCAATATAAGCAAGAAGGTACTACAAAAAACTTTAAAATACCTGCAGTCAATCTAAAAGTGTAACTATTTCAGCTTCTTGAAAGTCAGCAACACTGGACTCTGAAAGGTTTCCTGGATTAGCTGCAAGCAAAATCTCCAGACTCCATTACGAATGGAAGACTTAGGGGCACTCCTACTAATGATTTCAATATTGGACATTACTGCTTAAATGCATTCATGATCAGACTACTTTCCAATCAGCTGGAGGAACATAGTCCCAGTTATTCCCTGAACTGAGCCATTTCAAACGCAAAGCTCTCAGTTTTGAGTAAAGGCTTTTAACTATGTTCTGCTGTATGGGAGGAGAGCCATTTGTGTTGAAAGAGTCCTGTGAATATAAAGCTACAGGGCAAAAGGAAAAAAAGGAAGAGAAAGTGGGTTCTGTGATCTTCAGGTGAGGATATTCATCAAGGAAAAATTCCTTGTTTTCCATCCATGTAACAACACCTGTGTAGATTTTTGTTTTTAAGAAAAACTGACTAAATGCAGAAAAGAATTTGGAGCACAAAACAGAACAACTACTTCTCCTGTGTAAACTTATTTTCAGTTCATACTTTCAATTAGAAAAAGCATCTAGGAAAAAATCATCTTTCAAGGTAAACTCGTATTTTTGTATTACATGTAATTGAAATATAAGGTAAAACCAGTTATTCTATCTAAACATATAGTTTACTATACATCAAGGTTCATTCAATGTAAGAATCTAATAAAAGCTTTCCAAACAGATCTTACTTCATAAGTTATTTTCAGACTTGATTGAAGCAAAATTGGAGTAAATTTTGGATGAACTTCTGTAGTAAGCCAAAGACGAAAGTTTGGTTGAGGATGCAATGTATTCAGTTCCTATTAAAGAGATGTTATATACTGAAATAGACTTTGAGGTGATAGGGGTTTTATACATAGAACAGTATTTACAAAATTACAATATCCTGGATTAGAAAGTCAGGTTTATCAAAAAAATCAAGAGTTGCTTATACACATAAGGTTATATAGTTCAAGATGTGTTGCCTCTGCACATTCTATATCATTCCTGTGCTCAAATTTGAAGTTCATCCTAGCTGTGTCAAAATATTTGCACCTTCCTCTTAGATACTAAATTCAGGACATAAAAATATAGAGCAGCTCTTTTAAGTACAATAACACCAGAAGGCTACATCAGAAATTATATCAACAACAGATTTCAACACCAGTATAGGTATATTAATTTCTTTTTCTTCAAATATTTGTTGCATGAACCCTTCATGTATCATGATTCACAGAAAACTGAAAGTTGGAAAATTGTGTTCTAAGAGAAATACTGTCAACAGTTTTTCAAATATAAAGGCTTCACAAAAGTATATAATTATTGAATATATGGAAACACATTGCTGGTGCTCTATGCTCAGTTGAAACCCACACATTTGCCATCAAACACACCCAAGTTGCCTGACAAGTGGTTTCAGAACAAAGTCAACAGTTTTGTGTATGTGTGTTGGAAGAAACACAGCTCAGAAACCTCTTAAAAGATTTTCTCACAATCCATTCATTCTGATAATCTCTAGAGTATAATTATTATCATTTTGGTTTCAATGTTTTTAGTAAAGAAAAACATCTGAAAAACCATTACTTGTTCAACTATTTAAGCAAAATGACAACTATAACTGGTACATAGTATAACGGAATTGCGAAGCTTGGAAGGAACTACCAGAGACTGCGTAGTCCAACTCTGTGCTCAAACCAGAGCCAGATACAAGTTACCCAGACCTGTAGCCAGTCAGGTTTTCAGTATCTCCAAGGATATAGAGCCTGCAGCTTCTCTGGGCAACCTGTTCCAGTGTTTGATCATCCTCACATTAAAATAAGTTTTATCATATATTTAAATAGTATTTCCTGTATTTTAGTTTGTGACCATGGCCTCTTGTTCTGTCATAGGACACCACTGAAAAGGGTCTGACTCCGCCTCCTTTACTCTTTCCCATCAGCCAATAACACAAAATACTAAGATTCCCCCTGAGGCATCTCCTTCCTAGGCTGAACAGTGCCAGTTCTCTCAGTTTCTCTTTGTATGATACATGCTCCAGCTCCTTCATCACCTTTGCAGCCCTTTAATGAACTGGTTCCAGTACGCCTATGTCTCTCTTGCATTGGCTAGCCAAGTAGTGAACACACAACTCCAGGTGTGTTTCACCAGTGCTGAGTAGAGGGGAAGGATGACCTCCCTCCACCTACTGGTAATACTCTGCCTAAAACAGCCCAGGATGCCAGTGATCTTTGCTGCAGTCACTTTGCTGGCTCATGGTCCCCTTCTTATCCACCAGGACTCACAGATCTTTTCTGCCAAGCTGCTTTTCAGCCAGTTTGTCCCCAGACTGTTTGGGTGGCTGGAGTCACTCCTTCTCATGGGAAGCACTTGCCACTTCCCTGCTGAACTTCACAAGGTTCTTGTCAGCCTACTTCTCCAGTGTATCAAGGTCCTTTTGAATGAAAGTACACTCATCTGTTACATCAATCATTTTCCACAGTATCTTTATCATCTTTGCTTGCTGAGGATGCACTTTGTTCCATTACTGACCTCATTAATTAGGATGTTAAACAATGTTGGCCACAGTATCAATGCCTAGAGCACAACACTGATGACTGGCCTCCAACCGGCTTTTTTGATGCTGAAAGTAACTCTTTGAGTAACACAGTTATGCCAGTTTTCATTCTACCTCACTGTGGTACACCTGGGTCCATATTCAAAGACTGTGAGAACTGAATTTCTGTACCTGGATGGAACTGACTTATGAATATGCAGTAGTCTCTAAAGAGGATGTTCAAATGTAAGAATTACATAGCCTCACACTTGCTAATGGTATGCAAAACAGGGAAGGGGACGCGCAGAGTCAAACATCAGCAAATCTTAGTCTATATTAAGCTCAGCAAGAAGTTTAACACATTCAGTATTATGTTCATATGGAAAGAATAAGACCCTCCTGACACATATCCATATTTTAATACTTACAAGATCTGAAATTTTGTATTCAGCAAGGAGCGTACAAATATTTCATTATCGTTGACTGGCTTGTTCAGACTACATGACACACATCAGTGTTATCTCACTTTGCCTTTCCATTCTTCAGAATGGATTATAGGAATGCAGAAGGTACATGCCACATGGTTACTGCTAGACAGATGACAGACTCCAAGCTCACGTCCACGGACTATGCTTAACAAAAATCACTGAAAACTAGAAAACTAAGACTGTGGTAACTGTTGAAGGAATTCCATTATTTTCTTCTGACTTTATTTGTTTTGAGGATTTTATGCTGATCTACATAAAAAGTATATCATATAAAATCAATTTTAAGTTAGCAAATTAGTGATTTTCTATATCATAAGTGTGTGTTTCTATAAAATATGAGACATTTTAATTTCAAATTAGCAAAAACCTCCTAGTGACTCAGCCTGAGTCTGCACTTCAAAAAAAAAGAACTACTAAAAAGAAAGTCCTAGAATGAAGAGGGAAAAAATTAAATTCAAGCATACATAGATTCATAGTTCATGGAAAACCATGGGCAGTATCCCACAAAATACCAGAATTACTAACTGGAGCATTTGCTCACTCATTTTCGTAGAAATATTCTACATTGTATGAAAATTAAAGCACTCACACAAAGAAGGGAGCTGCTTAGATCTGAAGCAGCTCACCTTATTCATGACTGAAAAAAACACAAAAGTATATTTTTAAACAGTAATTTTTAATATCACCATGGAAATGCTCGAAATGCTTCAGAAATGTTGCATACTAATTTTGTCTGGTTTCCTGTATCAGCATCTCTATTTACTCTCACCTTCTCCAACACAGGAAGCCAAGATGTAACAAGATGCAGGTTCTTCAAACACAGCCATTCTCCACTCTGAGCACATTCTCTTAAAGTTTGAATAGCCAGGTCAGCTTGGCCCTGGCCCATGGCAATCTGAAATGGCAGACACAGTTGTATCAAGTATTCCTCATACGTAATTTAACAGTTAAATACAAAATCGTGTTTTCAAGTTAGGATACATACGTTAAAAAAAAGAGTGCTAAAGATAGCCAGAATTTTCTCTAATGTAATAGGTTATTAAAGTAGGGAAAAGATTAACAAAAACAAGTTTTTATTTGCAACTTATCTAGCCAGTTTCTGTACAAACAACATTACCTAGTCTTTTAATGGAAAAAACCATACATCACTTCATGACAGTGATTGTATTCCCTGGGAAGCCAAAAAGTAATTTAAATATCAATGACTAAACCGCATTACTGCAGAACTGCAAAAATAAGAGATAAATGAGAACTAAGTTTCTTTTGACTGGAAGTTAGGAGTACTTCCTTTGAAGAGAAATACTCAATTTTATATTAAAATGAGTGAAAAACTAAGGCTGCTCTCTTTTCAGCTGGGATATATGAATAGTTTAACACAGACTCCTTTCTTCACTTTTCATAGTACCATATTAGTTCTACCTTCCAATCTAATTGGAAGATATACACAACAAAAAACCCTGAACCAAACAAGCTGGAAATAAAGACATTTTAGCCAATGTGAAAAGTCTTGTCTTGGCATTATGATTCTTTGACCAAGTAGAACTGAGCATAGTATCTTAAAATAATTGAAAATAGCATAAAGAAGACAACTGAAAGTCACTAGCAATATTTAGCACTCTGTTCTTTATCCCATGTGAGAAATAAATCAACAGTGAAGAAAATTCTATCTTTTATATTCTATTCAAATTACATGAGAAAGTGTAGGAAAAAATAACAAAAATATATTCTCATTAATGTAACAACTTTCAGATGATTTAGCTTTGAGTCCTGATCCTTAATTGAATACCGTACTATGCTGCATTTTGCAAGTCCAACATGTAAAGATATTCAGAGATAAACATGAAAACCCATGTGCCAGAGTAAGAAATATGCATTCTGCAGTGTTCACAGCTAGATAAGATGGCAGTAGAATCTAAATATTTACAGTTTGATGGGAAAAATATATTATATCAGTTTATGTTCCATGAAAGGAACAATTTCAAGGGCTATTTAAAAGCAACATTAAACTTGACATTTTCCATTTCTGTGCTAACCAGTGATCAGCTAGATAACAACTACCCTCCCATCAATATGTCAAATGACAGAAGGAAAAAATATTTTACAGAAAGTTATAAAGCATATTGGTACTGTGTATTGGGAATACTAGGAAACCACTTGATTCATATAATAATTTGAATTGCAATGGATCCTGGAAGGTATCTAGTCCAATCTCTTGCTCAAAGTAGGGCCAGTTATGAAAGATCAAATCAAGAGCTAAGGGTTTTATCCAGTGGATTCTTGGGAACCTCCAAGGATGTAAAATTTCTCAAAGTATTTTACAGAATTTCACAAAATACCTAAGGTATTCACAAACACTGAACACCAAATTTATGTTTTCTGTTGAAGAAAAAATGTGCAAATCCTATAAGCAGAGGAAATTATGAAGTCTAGTTTTTAGTGGGTTTTGTTTGTTTCAATTACTCCATACCAAAAAAGATAATGCTGCAGCATGTGTAACAATTCTCAGCCTCTTTTTTTCTTTGCCATCAATCTTCTCATTTTTTCCTTTTCCACACTGGAGGAATGTCTCTTGTTTGGATTCTACTTCTGTGAGCCTGACTAACTGTGTATCTCTTGTCCAGCCCATTTTGCCAATGGAACGAGAAGTTAGTGTCAAGACAGGTGGGAACAACAAAATGCCACAGGCACAAAACTGATTTTACTTACCAACTTCCTTGGAAAATGAAGTAAAACAGATATTACTACAGCAAAATTTTACATATTGTGGTTTTTAATCACTACACTTATCTAAGACTGACCTGATGGTAGCACTCAGTATTTCTTTCAACACTGGCAAGTTCCTGTAATTCTTGAGAAGGATCAGCACCAGGAGAAATTATTATCAAGATGGGCTCAATTTCCAGTGTCTCTTTGTACAGACGTTTCATAGTCAGAGGCGATGGAGATAATTCTTTTATTCCTGTAATTAGAATTAGAATTATGATGGAAATAAAGTAACTACATATGATGGAGTGCTTCATTATCGGCTTTCGAGTACATCTGGCTGTCAAGAGTTCCGTTCAGCCGACACCATAAAGCTGGTTTTAAAACGAAGAAAAAATCCTTACAAGATGCACATAGGTATAAGGTACGCCATACTGAGAAGAAAAGTATTTCTGGATTTCCAGCTTGACAAATGCAGTCTTTATTTAGAGTGTAGTCTTGAGGAAAGCATACAAAAAAAGAGGAGTGGAATGAGAAGCTATGCTATTTGCTAAAACTAATTGCAGTGTGTATGTCCACATGCAGAACTTCTCTCCTTACTGCCCTGAGAGTCTTAATTATTCAACTTACACGGTTCTTGGTACTATGATTACTTGCATCTATCATTTGTTTTAATATACAACTTAAATGTCTGGAAGTTGACCTAGTATAGGAAAGGTATTTATACATGAGCCCAAAGATATATGTATAAGTGTTTCATAAATTAAATAGTGTTGATCACATATTTTCATATATGTTTAGATCAGCATTAAACCAGGGAAGCACTGGATGCAATAGGAAATCACAGTACACGGTAAGACAGAAGAGCCCAAATCAGTAACATCTATGCACAACTACTAAAAGATGCAATACACATTTCCTCGAAGATGCAGTCTGTTTTCAGAATTGAGCTATTGTATGTTGCACATAGAACAAACAATGCTATATAATTTGTACCACAGAATCATGGAACTGTTTGTATTGGGACCTCAAAGATCATCTTGTTGCAACACCCTGGCATGGGCAGGGACACCTTCCACTAGACCAGGTTGCTCAGAGCCCTATCTATCCTGGTCTTGAATATTTCCAGAGATGGGGCATCCACAATTTCTCTGGGCAATCTGTTCCAGCACCTCACTACCCTCACAGGAAAAAATTTCATTCTAATATCTAATCTAAATCTACTCCCTTTCAGTTTGAAATTGCTCCCCCTTGTCCTTTTACTACATGCTCTTGTAAAAAGTCCACCTCCAGTTATCTCGTGGGCCCCTTTAAGTACTGAAAAGATGTTAACACGATGCATTTCTGTATAGCATATAAAATAAAGAAACAAGCATGCTTCAGGTGATAAAAAATACATTCATAGAAAATTCTTATGAACCTTATCTCCAAAAGAAATTATTTTGCCCCCTCTTTATCCATAAATTTCAAAATATAGATAAAAGGTGAGAAAAGAAAAAAAATGTCTGGATAAAACAGAATTGAAAGGCTTTCTAGTAGGGTAGTGCAGCTCTTTTGGAATTCATTTTTTCTCACAGGAAAGCAGCCAAATGAGATTGGAAACTTAATGGCTTCCTTTAGAACTATGTGAAACAGTTTAAGTTGTTTCAGGACAAGGACACTGAAAAAGACAGGGTGGAATAAAAAAAGAAAAATTATTCATACAAGCATAACATCTTTCATTAGTTAAAAAGTGATAGTCAGGATTTCACCAATCTCACTGATATGCATGAAAAATCTGTGGATGATTTGTGGATGATTTACTGGTTTTGAAAATCCAAATGGAGCCAATGGTTTTCTGCCTTCTTTGGTGAGGCTGTAGCTCAATTCACCAAAAACATTCCCTTGTGCAATACTCCTCCAAGGAACTGATCCCAACACAAGTAATTTATATAATACATTAAGATTTGGAAGGCAGTAAGCAAGCATATAAATTCACTCTGCATTCAGGTCTCTGCTGGTTTTGGAGCCACACACACTGTGGATCACTTTTGTCATTTGAGCACAACAGACAGGGACATTGTCAGCATGGGCTATGTCACCATGACCAAAGAACACTCTCTATCTATTAATAATGTTTGATAGATAAGCTATACCTTAATGCTGAAAATACCAGTCTGAGTGGCAGACACGGAGCCAATTTTGAGCAACAAATAATGTCCACAGCATAAGGCAGTAATATAAAATGACTTTTAAAACTTACAGTGTCCACCCCAATGAGATACTCAAAACTGCTAAAACCTGAAGGAAGGTTTTTGAGTGCTGTACTGTAATATTAAGATTATTTGGCATATAAGTTTCAAACTTTGGATATAATAGACTCAAGAGAGGAAATTGACTGACTAGAAGAAATAGACAACCATAGCATTGAACCACGCTAAATCATGTGTATTTTTAAAGAGACAGTAAAAAGTATTACAGACCAAGAGTTAGACAAAAATTACTGATATTAATTAAATAATCTTTTGAGACTCAATTTATAAAAATCTCAAACCTAACGGTCTTTAAATGATAAATGACCTAAAATAATATTTATGGAAAATCTGAGTCTTAAGGAGAGTGCTGCAGTGTAAAACTTGGAGAAAACCAGTTATCTTCCTGTCTTAATTACTCCAGTGTTCAAGAATTTATTAAGAGAATCTGAAAAATCTTTTAATTTTATTTTCAATCACTCTGCAGAATAAATCAAACAATTTTAAAAGCACTTTGAAGAATATCTTACAAAAACAAAATCAGCAAACCCATTTAGAGTGTATTTTCATATGCTAAAACTTAGGGATTCTATAAGTATAAAAATAAAAGAGAAACATAGGACAAAAAAAGCTATTTAATTGTTGTGCAGAAATACCTTGATAAAAAATTAACTTACCGAGGGTTTTACATGCAAAAAGAGCCATGGCACTCTGTAGTCGGTCTGGTCTGACAGCCTGGACCACAAGTACCTTAAAATAAAATATATTCAGGAGAGATAAAAGCCTACAGTGAAAATTTAAAATGCAAGACTCTTCTAAGAAGGATGAATTCTTTAAATTTATCTTCAGAAGAAAGTTATTTTTCCTGAGAATATAGAGCTATCTGACCATTCTTTTCCAAGATAATCGACTGTAATTGTTCTTTTGTAAGTAGCTTGTTCTATCAATAGTATCAGAAGATAGATCTACACCTTATGTCTACTTGTTAGCTACAAACTTCTCTACGATGTTTTAGAAGAAAAGTAGCTATGTGGGTATCTAGAACGACAGAAAACATACTTAGCTTTATACTAGTACCTAAATTCTATGCACATATATAGGCAGCAATGTCCTACTTGGAACAGCAATATTTCTGGTTTCAGTTCAAACTAATTTATGAGTGGCACATCAACCTAACAAGTTAGTTTCAATATATTTCATAAACAGAAACATTCTTAATACTTTTTGTACAAGAAACAAGATGCACTGATCATTCCAGATTTACTTTCCTGTAAGTGCAGACATTTTCAGACAACACACTGCACACACACAAAGTTCTCTTCAGTATTTCATTGAATCAAATGTGACACAAATTCCTTTCCAAAATGGTTTGTTCCTAAATTCCATGAATGCTATTTCAGAAATTTTCCTCCTCACAAAAAACTCCAAACAGACAGTAGCTAAGAGCCAAACAACATGAAACTGCATTGTCTAATACCCCATCCTTGCTCTGGATGTTTTCATGTAAAGTATCTGGATGTTTTCATGATTTTTCAAAAGAAAAATCACAGCATAATTTGAAAGTAAACAACAATGTCTTTTTTTCATAAACACAAAAGTGATTATATTTTTCTCTTCCAGTGGAAAAGGACCCTCAGGCTGAGGAAGGAACTTGCCTGTCCCATATTCTGGTGAGTTCTGTACCACCAGGTTTTCAGAACCCACTTGTCATTACTTGTATTCTAAAGAAGGAGAGGCTGCTACCACATTTTGTGTAAGATGTCTGAGTTTCTACATTCAGGGATGAAGACGCTCAACAAGCTGACACATCCAGCAGTAACGAAACAACCATGAAAGAATTTTAATACCTATTAACAAAATTAATTCTATGTATATTTCGGAAGAACTTGTTACTTTAGAGGGTAGACTCAGGTGCAGCTAATATATCAACACTAAAAAGACTCAGGTATTAGAGAAATAATATGTACTGCAGTAAAAATATATAATTCTTAGATTAAAAAAACAAGGTAAATGATAAGACAGTGTAGAGACTGTCACTGCTTATAATTCAACCAGGCCTGGATGTAAAATTTACTTTCACTGCTGAACTCGTAATTAAGATTATGAACGGAAAGATTACCTGCTGAAACAAAGAAATTCTTTTTACAACAGGAGATGGAAAGTCTTGTTCACATATAGAGCTCTGAGAAAAAGTGCGCCACAGACTTTCATCTTCAAAGCAAAGTGTCTGATAGAGACCTGGGAGAGAAACCTACAAAACAAATAGTGTAGATTTAACTGTAAAGAAGAATAGCCATTTGGACATTGTACATTTTAATTTATTTCCAAATATTACTATCACCACTACTGTGCAAACCACAAAATTCAATTTCATCCTTGGAGTTAGAAAAGAAAAGAGTACATTTTAAAATCAACCACTTCTTTACCTATTCCCTGAAAAGACTAAATCTATACTTGCACTATAATTTTAGTTGTAAACCTTAAGATTCTCTGATTTTAAACTTTGGGCTTTACCTTTAAGTCCTTTCCTTTAATGATGATCTGCTATTTGCTATTAGTAATGGTTTGCTATCAGTGCATGCTACTGATTCACTCAGTTAGTCAATTTCTGTTTGTTTGTTTGTTTGTTTAAACCTCTAACTGTTATGCTTGCCACACCACTATTGGATTGCTTCTAATTCCTGGTTGAAGAGACATTAAATAATGAACTCTGGGTTTAGCAAAAAAAGTCCTTGCCAAAGACAGTCAAGGGTTTTTTCCTTGCTGCTGAGCTACGTGCAGGATGAGAACAGGGTAAGACAGAATTTCAGGACTAGTATTTTCCTTTAGATCCCTTCAGGATCAGAGGACTTCCACATTGACTGTGGCAGGAATAACCAATGCAAGAAAGAGTTTTCATTTTAGTTCAATCTGAGCAATCACAAACTCTGAAACAGCTATAAAGATGTACAGAGAAATCCTGTGAGGAAAATATTAATTTCTGAATTAACAGTTTATGGCTTGTAATACAACATAAAGTGATTTTTTAAAGTCATTACATAAATGAAATCTACAACTAAATATTGTTTGCAATTTTTCTTCTATCTTCCTATCTATCAACATTGTAGAACTTGGATAGATTTACTATTTAAAACACTATTTAGTGCTTTTTAATCTCAGTAAGATGACAGGTTCACTCACATGAATTGAAATTCATTGTTAGATGTAGTAGAAATGTTCATGGAAAAGGCTCAGAAAAATGATATTAAAATAAAAACGAAAACCACCTTTTTTTTTAGGTGACTATATATTGAGCCATGGTTCCTGAAAGATAGAATAAACAGCTTAAAAACACTAAATCTTTTGACCTGACAAATACACACCTGAGTATGCAAGTCCAAATGTCTATCTGCCAAAACCAAAGCTCTCTAAATTTAAATTCAACAGACCACCTGATGTATACCTTCAAAGACGCTACAGCCCAGACTCGGTCCTGTTCTATCCAAGAGGGAATCTGGTCACGAGCACTTCTTTGTGAATCCTTATGGAAGCAAGTCACATCACATATATAAGTTACACAAATTTTTATGAAACACAATATTCAGTAATAAGGTTGTGAAACCCATGATTTTAAATAAAAACATTCATAATAGCAATCTTTATGTGGTCTTTTGCTAAGTTCATAAATAGCATAACAAAAAAGCTACAAAATACTTGAAATGAGACCTTCTGTTCACATTACATTTGCTTAGCTACTTGAGCCTGAAAATACCATTTAGAGAATCCTTATGACACACTCAATTCTAAGTAATTTTTTACTAAAAACAAGTGACACAAATGACTGGCTATCTGCATAGGCACTCTGAGGAAACTGACTTCAAAAAACAACTCCATTGGAGGTATTTGCAATCATGAAGATGGTTCTCCACACAAAGGGCAAAACACCACTTCTGAACATCTCTGTACTGGTAATTTGGCCACAGTTCTTGTTTTCTGCTCTTAAGATGTTTGGCATGGAAGAAGTTCTAAGGATGAACAACATTGCTTAAGCTCCAGTGGAATTTCTGTATTCACTATATCATCTCTTATTAAAAGATTTTACAGTACACAATGACCAGTCTGATGAGTCTCTGCACGGAAATGTATTTGGATCTCTCAAGGAAGGAGCAACTTCAACAGTAATCTTAAATGCTCAGCAGAGAAAAATAGAAGCTTTCTTGCAAAAGGGTATCTCAGCCATGAGTTACAAAGTCTGAGAAAGAACAAAACTAGGAAATTTGGAAGTGATTGTAGGAATAAATTTGACATGGGTCTGCAGTATACATTCCATTTGGGCTGAAGGACATACATGCACAATCTTTCCAAAATCTATGGTTTGTATGTTAGGTGGGGTAGAGGTAAGACTGGTATTAAATTCCATTATACAATCAGATCCCACATTCCTTGAAAATGGCCCACAGCAAGACATACTTGACAATCACTCACTTCACACACACTTAATTGAATTACAATGACTCCAGAGAGATGAAGGGGGACTTCTGCAGTCACACTGAAATGCAAAGCCTGCAGCTGAGCCATCTAATGGATAGAGAAACTGGATTTCAAGGATCATTTTAGCAACCAGCTGCCTGAAAAAACATATTTTAAATGACTTGCCACTTCTACCTGCATGCATGGGAACACAGTTACTCTCATAAATATTCTAAAACCAAGGTACTTGCATGGGTCATTCTCTTGTACCACTCAATGTACAAGATACCCTGATAGATATTTAAACAAGGCTATAGGTTAAAAGCAATCATGAATGATGAAAAATGCAGCTGAGTCTGAAAGAGGAAAAGAGCAGAAAAGCAAAACAGAAGGCAGTCTGAGTTCATGATTCCTGCTTGTGCTCATGCTTCCTAAAGACACCTTTCAAAACCTTTGCCAAAATATTTGGCTCAAAGAAGGGATATAATGGGCAAGATTATGGAAAGCTTAGCTATTTTCTCTACTCTTTTCTACTGGAATGTTACATTAATAGTATACAGATTCAATAAAACAGAAAGACACTTAGGAAACTACAGCATGCTTAGTCGGGCATGCAAAGAAAGCTTTACAAGCTTGCTCAGCTACCTAGGAAAACATATAAATACATCACCAGATGTAGAACCCTTGATACTGAGGAAAAAAACAACTCAGAGCTAGCAAAGTGTGTGGACCATTTCATTAATCCATACAAAAAGTATAACTCATACATGACTCTGGGAGAAGGAAGGATTCAGAAATACTGATTTTAGTTACAGAAGAAGGCTGAAAACCTCCTCAAACATGCCTTTTCAAAAACAGAAACAAGAGAACACAAAAATAAAAGAAAATACACAACAAAGTCAGAAAGTTATTCAAATTCGAAAATTACTTGCCATGTTCAAAATTTTTAAAATAAATTTCTATCTTTATATTACTATGTGAGAAATTATTATTTTCTTTAATGTATGAATACAATTATTAAACAGCATAGTAAGAATACATCTTTAACTTTTCAGGATTAAAGTAAATGTTCCTTTTTCCAAAATATGAAAATAAATGTAGCTTACTGATTTTCTGATGGTGTCTCCAATGATCACACCTGTAAAAGTCTCCCATTCCTGGGGGGAATAAATTAACAACTCAGATAAGTCCAAGACACCTTTAAGAATAAAGATTAATATGTAGTAGCATGTAGGCAGAGCAGGAAGATAAACAAATTAAATCCTAGATTCTGAAAGAGTTCCAAGACATTTTTTAAATGCTAGGTGCATTTAAATGCTAGGTGATGCTACCAGAATGTAATTCCTTTTGCAGAATCCAAGCTAGGTGGCTGCAGTGCTTTATAGTAAAAAGAAGCAAAGGGGAAGTTCTATACTTTCTCAGTACCCGCAGTTCCTACCAAGACTGCCCATCTATAGATAATCAGGAAGCAACAAATGTGCCTGGCAAGGACACATCCTGCCTGGTGGGGCATCAGCAGCCCACACAGAACAGGTAACTATAGAAAGTATGATTGAATTTATGTACGATTAAAATTTTTAGACTTCATATATATATCTCCAGGAAGACAATTTTAAATTGTTTAAAAACAGATTAGACAAGTATTTAAAACCACTAGAAATTACGTAATCCTGTACTTGGAGGTGGCAAGAAACAGACCAAAAATTCTTTGTAAGTACTGAAATTTTGCATAATTAATATCTATATTCTATGATAAAGATTTTTTTTATTAAAGACAATAGTAACATTAGAAAATTAAAAGTCAATTGACTAAGAGTACTACTGCTGATACAAACCCAAGCATAGTTTTTTGCACCCATCAGTCTCACTGAGTCTTGAAACAACTCCCTCTTTCAGTTACAAACTGATGCTCATCTCCCAATTACAAGAAAATACTTGTGCAGACAAAAATGGAGTATTTTTTGATCTGTCCAATATTGTTATAAAGAAAAGAAGAAGTACAATATATAGAGAATATAAAACTACCTCAGAAAAATCTATACATATTGATTCAGAAAGAGAATGTCCCTACTAAGAACCGAGGCATTCTATAGTATATTGTTGAAGTTATACTATAAATTTCATATCGCTAAGCAAAAAATATTTAAGTAGGTTCAATTCTTTTGGGACAGGGACTTAGAATACAAGATTCTCTAGCAGCATATTAAGCAACTCCTAGTCTCATCACATTAAAACCTTTAGAAGAAATAATTTTTAAAGAATAACTACTTCAGCTTCATTTTCTTCACTAAGTATTTTGTACAAGCACTTTTCTCTTAACAATTTAATTAAAATAACTTCTACCTTTCAGTGAAGTAAAAAAATTACTGGTACTATTTGCCCGTTTTATCTCTTGAATATTCAGATACTGCAGAAATATGCATTATACATCACCTAGATTAAGCTAAGAGCTCTAATAGCTGATGGAAATGCATGCTAAACAATAAAAACCAACACATAGGACTGCACTTTACAAACATTTAAGAAGCCGGGATTTAATTTAGTCAATAAACTGCACGTTGCTGCCTTCATGACTTTAGAAACTCAAGAAAGATAAAGAAAGGCATTTTCAGAAGCTCAAATAAAATAAAAAATATGAAATAGGGAACTTTGGATAATGAAGAGCAGCCAGGATATACTTCTGCTAACAAGAAGAGTTATTTTTACAAGGCCAGATAATTGCAGAAAGACTGGGATTTCACTTTGTCAATACATATGTCTACAATGAAAATACTCCTTCATTGGAAGGTTCCAACTAACTTTTTTGAACCTTGTACCTTAAGCTCACGTCTATCACATAATCAAGTTCCATTACTTCCTTCAAATGTATTATCCGATTTTTACCTTTACCTCTATAATTAACTCTCCTCTACTGAACTGACATCTCCTATCATTTGATTTCCCTTCTAGTCTCCAGCTTCTAGTACAGAAAGCCATAGTTTTGTCTCTCCATTCCATGGAAGTACTTTAGATAATTAAATGTGTCTTGACTCAGGACAATCAGCCAGTTAAAGCAACTGTATTAAGTCAATTATGCATACTGTTTCACTGCAGGCAGACTTTAGAGGATTAATCTGACTACACTACAGACAACTACAACTAAATCCTACACTTACTAACAAAAACTTTTTATCTACTTATTTACTCTCCATATTAAGTTTGAGTAAAATACTTGGGGATTTTCTTCTTTAGCACTTACATTCTCTTGAAAAAGCTCAGGGTGCATTCCTCGCACAAAATGTAGAGCAAACATTAGCTGATCAGCCTGAAATAAAAGCAGTACAAATATATTAATATACTCAGGAAAAGTAATAGTTCTGGTTCTTTTTTGTAAGTAATATTTCCAAAAAAGACCCTCCAATTCAATAGTAATGACTTAGTGACATATATCCTAATGCAAAATTGCTACAGAGCTTTGCAAGTTAGAGACAAAAACTAACTCAAAGTGGGCTGTGGGCAGAGGACAAAGAGGCCCCTACTAGGAATTAGCATCAAGTTTTGCAAGGCATTAAAGTTCTCATTTTACTGATAAACAGGGACATCATATGACATTGAGAACAAACCACACCATTTAACTTTCTCATCTTCTCAGACAAGGTCTGTAAGCAAATCTGTATCACAACTGCATATAGGATGCTCCCTGGACAGATTTCAAACCAAAATTTGAACGAGAATTGTTTGGAAGAATGCTAAGTGGCCCAGACCAAACCTGCTTTGACAAATTAAAGAGGAAAGATGGGCCAGTTTGAGTGCTCAGGTAAATTTCTTGGCACCACTTCATTTAGTAGCATTCATGAACCCTATGCACACATAAATAATAACCACAGACAGACAAAACCATTCTTCTCAATTCTAACATGCGTCAAGGAGTATGAACTTCTATCAGCTATACAGTTTATGAAGACACGTGTAACGTCTCTGTCACAGCAGTCTTTAAAAATTTTCACAGATAAAAGGAAGAATTAGCAGTGAATTGTTTATGGTGTAAAGAGTTTATTTGTTTTCTCTATTATTACAACACAATAGTAAACTGCATCGATGGATCATTAGTTTGAAGCTGCACAGTTAATACATTTTCAGTATTTTCCAAACTCCAGTCTGATCACACTTAAAATCTTTCCTACTAGAAATCTCTTCTCTGCCTTGCATTTGAATGCTCTACTCTTTTCTTATATATAAAAATTGCTGCCTTCCATATTCACAAGATGTAATGACTTAATGAAAGGCTTCACATACCTATGACTTTGAAGACAAACATTAATTATTATTTTTTCATGAGAATCCACTTGGACTTCGATAAACAAAACCCATTGGAAAGAACTGCTACCCCTGTATCCTCGCTACAGTATTGCTAGATTGTGAGACAGGGGTAGGAGGTGGTGCAAAATTTTCAAGATCTCTCCATTCTCACAGATCAAACTACAGACTTGAATGATTTGTACTGCTCAAACCATATATGCAGATCTACTATGCTTTCTTCAGCCTGGTACTGTGAGACAACAACTCTTGTTATGACAATTTCATGTGAAAGTAAAAATTAAAACTAGCAATGAAAGGCATAGCTTTCCTAGGTTTTCAGTAGGAAAGTAAGAAGTGAAAAGACACCTGATTGAAATAAAAAAGAAATACGCTAAGAACATTTTTTGGAGGAAGAACAAGGAGCAGACAGAAACAAACAAGGTAGCAGGTAGACATTTGGGACAGGCCATGAAAAGAAAAAGGAGAATATCACAACGTAGGACTTTTAGAAACATAGAATCATCTAGGCTGGAAGAGAACTTTAAGATAACCAAGTCCAAACATCAACCTAACAAACCCACTTCTGTTTCTTTGAAAAAAAACCCAAACCAAACTATAAAAAAATCACAAACAATCACATGAAACCTTATATTTAGGAATGCAAGAAATAAGAGTGAATGAAAAATGAGTTCTCAGAAGACTGCAAAGCCCATGACTGAATTCTGAAGCCAGAATGAGGCAGGGAGGTAGAACTCTGTGGAGAAATGTGCATCTGTAGTATTAATTTGGTCATATCCTGATTTTAAGTCCGCATTAAGCACGTTATTTAGTAATTACTGATAGTGTAATGTTTTGCACCTATTACACAATACTGCTTATTTGAAGTAGATCAAGCATTGGCTGGTGAAAGAATACTTTCAAACCAGTGCACTGTATAAAAGCCAGGAAAAATACAATCTTACCTTAAACAAACAACGACAAACGTATTCATACACTGTATGTTTCAATGAGCCAATAAGCAACTTGATTCTTTCCTCAGTATTACCTGAATCCTAAAAAAAAAAATTCAGATTTCAAACATTCCTGTGGAAGTAAAAAACTTTTCATGTACTTTGAAAATTTCAGCAAAATGACACAAATAATCTGCCAATAATTTATGTGACACTAGTTCTAAAAACATATTAAATTCATCTGCAGCTATCAATTAAATTCATGCTGAAGTATTAAGAAATAAATACTTTGGCATTGAATATTTTGACTATGAACATGATACAACTTTGTGTATAAGGTGAAATACATTGAGAATGAGAGTACATTTTCTTCTCCCAACAATAATATCACTGAAATCTCATCGTTTTCACTTGATCTAAAAAATTGCTTATTCATTGAATTACTATATTTAATACTACTAAACAAGTATGTTCATCTTAAGTGTAGTTATTACATTTCTGGTCAAATTTGGCACAACTAAAATGAACACTGTAGAAAATAGTAAGTGTACACTGTCTTTCAAAGCTCATTGAAAGACTAATTCTAACAGAAAAAATTTGAAAAATAGGACAGAAGAAGAAAGGGACCAGGTAGGGAGTGTTCTACAGGTAGTATTAGTTCCTTTCTACTATGCTGGAATTTGAAGAGATGAGTTTAAGAAGGGCAATTGGGCAATTGATTTGGCATGAAGAATTTGATAGAGGAGAAGGAAAAAAGAAAGCAAGCAACAAAGGCAAAACCAGAAGCTGAGCTTTAAATAGGTAATATTATAGGCAGAAAGAAGAAAAAATTATGAGTGTGAGAGTGAGAACAAGAAGTTAAAACATCATGTTGTGAAAAAGAGGTAATAGAAACTTCAAAGAGGGCTAGTTCACAGTCAGAAATGTGCTCCTAGTAATGACTGGTGCTGAAGGAGAGTTGTAATCACAGATGCCAGAATAAAGGGGAATCCAAAGGAAACATGATGAAGGCTGATGAATGATTTTCTAAGTAGAAACAAAGAGAAATCCAAAGAATTTTGGAGATGCTTAATAAAAAGAAATGCACTATTAGTCAGTGTGGGTATTTACATCTAACGAGTGAGGTGACACAAGATAAATCCATTCTTTGCTTCAATAAGAATATACTGGCCTAAGAATACAGAAGAAGAAAAATTAGATTTTAAACAGGACAGGCTGTAGGCATCCTTACAAACTGCAAAAAAAGTAGATAAAGTTATGACTTCCCTTCAGATAAATGAACCGTGTGGAAATACAAGTATTTTCTTATTCTACCTCTTGTTGATAAAATTAGCTTTATTAGCATTTTAGATCATTAATTTAAGT
Source organism: Rhabdornis inornatus (assembly GCA_013397075.1). Classification (NCBI taxonomy): domain Eukaryota; kingdom Metazoa; phylum Chordata; class Aves; order Passeriformes; family Rhabdornithidae; genus Rhabdornis; species Rhabdornis inornatus. The sequence continues at coordinate 615,707 of VWZS01008597.1, forward strand.
AAAGCCTTCAGTAAAGTTATCATCAGCCTTTGTTTTCCTAATTCACTGCAGACAAAGAACAAGCCTGAAATCACAGAGTTACTTTGCTTTCAGATGGAAGAGAAACTCTGTGATTTATATACAACATAAGATAATTTAGAAGTCCATGTGCCTGTATTCTAAACATCTAAAGCACAACAGGTCAGCATCACTACTTATTATACACTTCATCATCAGTTATTCAAAGCTTTTTTTAAAAAATGTCTGGAGTGGCTAATAAATGCTAAAGATCAAAGCAGATGGATTCTTCTGCAGCATTAGCAGCTTCAGGAGAAAAGCAAATACCTGCTCGCTTTGCAGAGCCCTTTGGAAAAGCCGCAGGAACGCCGCCAAACTGAAGCGGTACATATTATTAATTTTGGACAAGTCAGAGATAATGAAGTACATTTTGCTAGCACTCTCAGCCAAAGGGAGATAGGCATCCCTCTCCTGTGGAGAAAAACAACACACACATAAAATACCCAGGTGCATTACTGCCATCTACTGATTATTGCATAAACATTTACTCATCACACCGAGAAAACATTCCTACGACTCCCACTGCTCTAGAAAACCAAATCCTTCCCAAGCCTTCAAATTGAGTGATCAGCACTGCAGACTTCAACACTGCATGGAGATTTCAAAATTGCAAGAAAACATTTTTACCAAAAAATCCTTTAAATTATGAAGAACACGTTGGAAATTAATCCCTAGGGCACTAAGGTCTTTTCCCACCACAGAACACATCCCAAAATTCAATTAGAAATTTTAAACTAAACAAATAGAACACAGAAGAAAACTGCAATCTGTCACAAAAAGAGAATGTCAGATGAATAGTATCACCAATGATCTAAACTCTTCCCATAGCAAGGGGCATATTAAGCAAAAACATCCATATGAACTATAATGTTTGCAATAGTGGATGGCAAAAATATAGTCAAAACTCATGACTTGCCAAAATTCCTTTAATTCAAACTGGAAGACTTTAAACTGTGTAACTATTCAGTTACAAAACAAAGCATTTTAATTACTGAAAATACTGCATGTACTTGCATATTCCAAATATCATTTACTCAAAAAGAACCAGTTTAGTATGTTACTCATCTTATAACCCCATGGATGCATATATCTTCTCTAGATAAAAGATTAATATTTTTAGCAGGAGAAAAACAGTACTTTAAAGATTAAAATATTCTTCTACCTTATCAAGGAAACTCTGAAGTCTGAAAGATTCAGCCAGTGATTCTTGAATGAGTGCACTGCTTGCTTTAGTTTGATTCAGATATTCAATCAGATCCTTATTTTCTAGTATATTGCCCTGTGATGTGGCAAGTGTCTGGAAAAAAGAAAGTAATCTATGTTACATTAAAAAAAAAAATCTTGAAAAGTAACCATTTCGGAAGCTGTCTATCTTTCTGAATTGTACATATTCCTGAATTGTTGAACAAATCTCAAGAGTTCTAGAAAACTAATGGTTACTCCAAAAACTCAGACGTTTATTTTAAAGAACTATGGAAAATACAGCTCAAGAACATACTCCAAAAAGCCAGACTGCCAGATTCTGAAACATAGGTTATCAGCAGGCTTTTGAGAATGATTTCTCTGATCAGAGTCTTCTGCACTAAAATCCCCCTGGTAAATACAGATTAGGGTATTTCTTTCTTGTGTTTAACTTCCCATTTAACCTGAAGCTGGCTACTTGTAACAACTTCATGTACTCCTTCATAAATTAATTCTCCTCCAAAGGCATTCCAATATCTCCTATACAATCTAGTTTTCATTCCAACTGAGATGAATATTCACATTACAACAATTAAAGTTTCATAATAAAAGATCACTTCAAAATCCTTGAGATTGCCCCACATTTTTCCTGAGTTCTCCTCATTAAATTAAGCAATTAAGCAAGAAGGGGGAAAATCTTGAATAGTTCACTTATATCTAAAGCTTTTACTAACTGTCAGTAAATACACATCTATATATTTATTTTAGTCAGACAGAAAATTGGTTGCTTGTCAGACAAATCAGTTCTGAGCAACCACCTGTGGGACAGCATTTCAGAATATATGGAGGCAGAGATTCAGCAGTTAGAGTAGTAGAATGCACTTACTTCTCTGCTTGAAACAAGTTTAGTATAAGATCACCTGCTTTTTCAAATAATCCAATTCATCCATGAGGAATCATACTGTGAGCTATGGGACAGCAGCTATGGCTTTACTCAGAGGGTTTTAGAAGGAAATCAGCACAGTACTTCAGACAGAATGGCAATGTTGCTTTAAAATTAACTTAAATTTAGTTTGACCTCATCCAACATTGACTTCTTTGTTGACCAAGTCCATGTAGCACCTGCCAGTTTTCACTGAGCCTTAGGTTTCTTTCTTCAGGGTCAAAGAGTATCCTGATTTCAGGATAACTTGCTAACAAGAATTCCAAAATTGAAATCAACCTTGCCGTTACTACTCAGATGCATTTTGCTGCAGGTATCTTTGGCCTCAACTTCTTTAAGTTTTGTACTTGATAATTCAGATTGGACAAATGAAAAAGATTTTTGAGTTCCAAGATCCCGCAAAAAGTATTTTCTAAAGTGAAATTTGTTTTGTTGCATCTCTGAACCCTTAGCTTCTGGTAGACAATAAGATGTTAAAATGGTCAAATCTGGATACGGAATTTTATTAGAGAGCAAGTTTCCCTCTTCCTGTAAGAGAAATCTGCCCCATCAGAGTTTTAGAAAAGGGCTGATCTTAGTATTTGAGAATTAATAGGGAGTTCAATAGGGACAGCAAATGTGGAAATTCAAATCATATCAAATAATTACGTGCAAAGTTCTAAAACTGAGCTATTAATCATAGAACAGAATCATAAAACGGTTTCGATTTGAAAGGAACCATCTAGTTCCAACCCCCCATGGGCAGGATGCCACTCACTACATAAGGCTGCTCAAAGCTCCATCCAAAGTGGCCTTGAACACTTACAGGGATGAGGCATCTGCAAGCTCTCTGGGGACCCTGTTCCCAGAGGTTCCCAGAGGGACTGATGCCTTACCACCCTCACAGCAGAGAATTTCCCTGTAATATCTAATCTAAACCTACCCTCATGCAGTTTAAAAGCCATTTCTCCCTTGTCCAGTCACTGCATGTCCTTATTATAAGTCCCTCTCAGCTCTCTTGTGGGCCAGTGTAAATAAACGGCCAGTCTAATCTGCAAAAACTATTATTTTATGCTAATCCACTGCACCGAATACTGCAAAGTTGTGTGACTTAGCTCAGACTCAGGGGTTTAGGGCACCAGGTCAATCTCCCTGTATCTCTGATCTTGCAGAAAGACAGGATTCGAGGATCCAGTCTTATAAGCCTGAAGTACAATTTATGTGAAATCCATGGCAAGACACATTCAAAAAACAAAACAGTCCTTCCCTGGAAGCTACCTTTTTTAATAGAGATGAACAGCTGTTTCTGAGCATAAGTACTTTCAATAAAATAAAAAGGTGAACTGAAAATTGAGAACATTCATTTTAAATGCAAGGCAGGGAACATTAACTGCAAAGAATATTACAGCTCATTGCTAATAGGAAACAATTGTGGAGATTTAAAATTTTTAATTTCTCTCTCAGCAATCTTTCCATTTTGTAGTGAGAGTTTTTGATTTTTTCACAATACAGGATCATTTCTCAACTTGAGAAAGAATCATTTGACATGATTCACAGGCTTAAAAATGTGGCCTTTTTTAAAACTCATAATTTCAAAATTAAATAGTATAATTTTTAATAAAGTTTTCTCTTCTTGGTGTGTTAAAATTAATTAAATTTCTAATCAACTTAAATTAGCCTAAATCTAGCTCACCAAATCCATAAATTTAACTATGAAAGTGCTTAATGTACTGAAATACTACAGTTTCATAACAGATGTACTTTCTTAGCTACTCTACTCTTCCTACAGGTCCATGCAAATAATGCCTTTATATTTTCTAATCAATAATCCTGACAGCTCATTATTCCAACACTTCCAGCATCTTCATCCAAGTACACAATAATGTGATTATCATCTCATTGGTCTAACAGATATTAAAGAGATAAATTTTTTTACCTCCAAAAGAGAATCCTCAAGTTTAGCTAACTGTATCTTCTTATCTTCTTCCTGTTTTAACAGCTTTGTTTTCTGCTCTTCCAAATCAGGCTTTTCATGCTGAATTGTTAAAGCCAAAAGCTAAAACCCAAGAGAGAAAACAAAGTTGTTGTTTTTTCTGCATTTCCACTTCAAGAGGGGTCAGTTTTCATGGATACATTTTATGATGCCAATTCCATATTCCCAGAGGAAGGAGGAAATACATACGATTATTTATGCTTCACATTTTGAATTATATCTTTTTTATCTACATCCCATTCTAAGCCTCTTGTTAGTGTAGAAAAACTTGTTTCATACCAAATAAGGAGGGGATTTTCTCCCCTTAACTGATCTCTCTTCTATTTTTTCTTTCTTCCATTTGTATGTTACATTTTGATTCCTACACTTTATAGAGAAAATCTCAAAAGCTACTACCATTTTAAAGGAAATAAAATACACAGTATTTTGGTTTCACTATATTTTTTCTGTACACAAAGCATCTTGATGATACCAGCACTGCTCTCTAAAATAGGACACTGGAGAGCTACAACAAAAATGTTTCCATGGTATCATAAATGCATCTTGAACAGAAAGCACAGGCTCAGCAATTAATCTGTTGAAACCAAAGTCAACAACAACATTTTCATTTTCTCTACTGGACTCACTCCTTGGTTCCAAAAAAATTTTAGTATTTATATTTGTGAGCTTGAAAATACCTCCATAACTATTAAGGCAAACTGCACCATAGGGCTTATTCCAGACGCTGGATGCAGTCATGCATGTTCACTATACATACACTGGTTTTATTCTAAATACCTGTCCTCTTAAGCCACTTGCTGTTGTGGTAAAGTTTACTTCTGTAACAATAGAAGCAGCATCAGGTGGAATGAAGGGATTTGGGTTCCTTGTTGATAGAAAAAGACGGAACTCTTCATTATAATCTATCATTTTTTCACCTATTTGTATGGCGTAACGGGGTCCTGTAAATAACAAGCAGATGCTATACTCACTCTGATTGGAACATTCTAAAATTATCTGAAAACAACGGTATTTGTGTAATACTTTATGACCGATAGATCTAAATATATTTTACAACATGTATTTATAAATTGACTGGAAAAAAACACAAATTCAAAAAATTTGAAGAACACATCCTAACCTGCATTGTTAGAGATAAAGAAGTAATAGCATTGAAATAATATAGGAAATTACATAGTAAGAATATTTAACACACATGAGTAGTCTATTTATCCTTACCCAGAGCATAAAGCATAAAGGACAAAAAATGCACTTGAAGTAAAAGTAATGCTAACAACTTTTTGAAAGAAACAAGTGATTTATTAAATAACTGATGCCATGGTTTCAGTCTGATTATACTCCTAATATTTCTCAATATGCCTGTTACAGAATAAAACTACATGTACAGGCCCCCACACTCCTCTTCCATAATAGGTTTCCATTCTAGCAGGGTTAGAAAAGAATAGACACAGACAATTACAGGATTAGAGTAAGATTTTGCCTCCTGATACTGAAAAACAAATAAAAACAGAATTATAAAATGAAAAGTGAAAATTTCCATTCTGGAAAACTTTCCAAGATGGCATACTTAGGTGCTTCTCTATTTTTAGCACTGAGTGCAGATCAGAAACATAGATCTCTTGCTAAAACACTGGTAGAGATGAAAATCACATACCAATTTTGCTTCTATGCCAAAGATCAGAATAAATTTTAAGACTATGTTGTAAAAATGTCAAACAGAAAATGGAAGCTGTACAAAGACAAATTTACTGCGGTATAGATGTTCACATTTTTTCTTAACATTTCATTCCAAGTAATGAAGAGATGTACAGCCATCACGAGCAAAATAATGCAGATGGGTCCCCACACCCACATTTTGACAAAAAGAAGGAGCGCATGCTTGTTTGTACATTGAAGAAAAAGATTCAAATAGTGACTCATTCTTCCTTTTCCAACAACAGCTCTTTAGTTTGGACCTACACAGACCTGGCATTAACACAGCTCATTAAAAAGCAAAAGAGGATGTCTGAATGTTACGAGCAATTTTCCTGAACAAACTAATATATTTGAATCTAATCTGCTTTCTGGTCTGCAGACACACTCATCTTTCATACTATATCTCATTAGCTCTCCAAAATTCAGCTGAAGCTAGAGGGGCAAAAAAAAGTTGTTAGAGTGTTCTACCTAACCCTCCACAGATCCCTGAAATCACCACTTTGGTGCCATTCTTTTAATGAGAATCAACAAGCAAGTGCATCTGTAATGGAAGACTGATTTAAAATAACACTTTCTTTCCCCTAAACAGATCTTTCTTATATTGGTGATAAATGTATATATGAATCCTACGGTATTTGCAATTTTTTTTAGCGTGTACTTACATTCAAAAAATTACTGCTACCCTACACATTATTAGATTCAATAGCAGTTGAAAAGACAGCAAAAAAAAGAGACTTGAGCTATTTTTAGTACCCAAAGTTCATACAGTAAGTTACATGCATAGGTCATGGTACATGCTGAGGAACCACTTGAGGCAGAAATACAATTACAAAGGATAATGCAAATCTATTTTAGCTTCTGTAATTTAGAAAGTACTTAAAACACACATTGCTGTATTTTTTAATTCACCAAGTTCTCTTGATATAACTTCAAAATATGTAACACAATTCAAAAGAATTCATGCTGAGATACTTGCATAATTATAATCTATCACAATTTTTCATATTAAAAAAAAAAATTAAAGCAACTAAGTCCAAAGCAGTCATACAAACAGTTAGGTAGAACACATTATCTGCCCAAAACAGAGATACTATATTTCAAAACTTAAACACTTTGTTTTTTCGCTTTTCTTGCATTGGTTAAAGGACTCCTTTCACCAAATTCCACCATTTTGCTGATCTCTATGACCCTCCCCATTCCAAGGGTATATCAGGAACAGGCCTGTGTATCTTTTTTGTTCAGAGAAATGCAAGAGAAGCAAGAACTCCAACATTCTAAACCTTTGATTTCTAACTCCACTAACAGTTGTGTAACTCTTGGTTTATTTAAGGCCCAAGTTTCCAATTAAAATTATGTGTCTGAAATCATCACTAGAAATTAACTTAAAATTTAAATTTTTAAGAGTCTATAAAAACACATTACTTTAACTTCAATTAAAACAATTTAGTACTTTTCAGTATTTTTCCACTTACTAAACAAGAACATATGTCCAACATATTTCATACACTGAAGTGTTCGGAGCAGGTTAATACTACAGAGGAAAAAACTACACAATATTCATGCTTTCAGAAAAATCAAGTTTTATATAAATACATCTAAACTACAAAAGTTTTGAGCAAGCATTTGCAAAGATCTGGGTGATTTACCTTGAGCAATAAGATCTTTTCTTAGCAATGGGTAAAGTACAGGTTCCACTCCATCCATTTCCTGTATAATAAGTGTCTTCCCAAATCTCACTGCCAGCTCAAGAGTAGTTAGGAAGTTGGCATCCTGGATAAATAGAAATACATTCCTTTGATTCATGCTTTTTTGAAAAATGCAATCACTTCAGAATGACTAGGAAGGCATAACACCAAATAGTCCAAATCTAAAAATCGGTAGTATAAATGAAAAATCCTATTAGAGGCATATGATATTTCAGGGTTTTGCCACAAATGTTTAGTTTAAATAAACTTGATGTACTGATCAAAAAAACCTATTTAACATGCCTAGCTCTTTAAGTGCTGCATCAGAAGACAGCAGGTTCACTGTCATGTCTGCTAGGTACACCTGGAAGTCCTGGCCAGGTCTCATATCTCAAATTTTAATATGCAGCTAGGTCTCAAAACTGAACCAAGCAAAGGATTCACATTATTAACAGGTCTGCATGCAGTCTTTTGTTGCAAACAGATGTTTAAACATACATGTGGTGCTTACAATCCCATTAGTCTATAAAGATCCTGGACAATATAGACAACAGAGGCCAAAAGGTAACCAGGCCAACCAGCTAGCAGGACAAACAATCAATTACCTAAAGATATGTTATCTACAAGGGTTCCACAGAGCCAGCAGAGATCTGTGCAAGACCTACATGCTGTGGAAGCAATATTTTGAGGCCAGGTGGGGTTCAATAAGGGACTTCTGAATAGCACCAAATGCCTGCCTATGTGTGTGCAAGTGAGCCGCACCTCGCTAGTCAGGTAAACAGTTGCAGGTACACAATGAACTTCAGGTACCTTAACCTCAAACTGAAATCAAATTTACTCTTTCCATTGTAGATAACACAACAATCATATGGAATTAAGTGTACATACTCCTGAAATCCAGTGAACTGCAACCAGGTATACAAAAGACCTCTCTATTTGAAAATCTTTTCCATCTTCCTCTCAGCAGGGAATATGACAGTCTCAGAGACAGTAGCACAAAGAGGCAAATTTGTAGAAATAATACCAGATGTTGACCCTCCAACATTTTAAATAACCTAGAACTCTGTAAGGAATTGTGTGCTTCACAGAATATAAACTAATTTTTGGTGATTGCTATCACACACCTTTAAAAACTACTTTGTAAAATCTGGAATAGAGAAAGCTCAAACAGAAAAGACCAAGAGTAAATACTGCACCTGTTGGTTAATAACTTCCAAACGTGATTCCTTCAAATGCATCTTCAACCATTCAGTAGCCCGGAAAGAAGGGTCTATCAAAAATGGGCAAACTTTACTCTACGGAAAAAAATACAAATATCTTTACTAAAATCCATTTTAAGAATAAAATTGGAATCCTTTTGTTTATTTCCCAAAATTAATGGAATATATATTCTAAAATCTTTTTTAATTAACAAACTGTTTAGAGAAACAATAACAGACTAGGAAATTCATGTCTTTCATTTTATCTCTTCTTTAAAAAAAAGGAGAGTACCCAAATCCAAAATTCTCAGATGTTTGTCCTGCTGAAGTTAGGAAGTTCTTCACCTTCTCTTAAAAACAGGAGTCTCTATTCAATGAGTATAATCTACAGCTTTTGTTATCCACAACTGCTTTTAAACTTAGAAGAGTTATTAGTTTTCCTTTTTCTTCCTCTGGTGGACAAAAGTACAATATGTCTGGGTTTGGACCTCAATGCATTTTAGAAAGAATCATGAATACAAGTACTTTGCAGGCACAAAGCTACACTCAACTCTGTCCAGTACATTCATGTGTCTCTTGTGCTGAGGATCACACAACTGCACCCAGGATTCCAGGTGTGGCCTCCCCAGTGCTGAGTGAAGGGGAGGGATGACTTCCCTTGACCTGCTGCCAATGCTTTGCCTAAAGCTGTCCAGGATACCATTGGCCTTGTCCTTGGCAAAGGCCCATAACTGTCTCATGAACTACCTGGTGTCCACCAGGACCACCTCGTCCTTTTCTAAAACCAGCTTTGCAACTGGTTGGTCCTCAGCACATGTTGGTACATGGGGTTGTTATTACCCAGGTGCAGGACTATGTAATTCCCCTTCTTGAACTTCATGAGGTTCCTGTCAGCCCATTTCTCCAGTCTGTCAAGGATACTCTGGGCCTCAACTTTACCCTCTTGTGTATCAGAGACTCAGTTATAGAATGGCTTGGGTTGGAAAGTCCCCTAAATATCATCTAGTTCCAACACCCCTGCCAAGGGCAGGGATGCTACTCACTAGATCAGGTTGCGCACAGTCCCATCCAACCTGACTTCGAGCACGTCCAGGGATAGAGTATCCACAGCTTCTCTGGACAACCTGTGCCAGTTCCTCACTACACTCTACATAAAGAATTGTTTCCTAACATGTAATGTAAATCTCTCCTTGTTTAGTTTATAACCATTCTTCCTCTCCTCTTATCTGCCCATGTAAAGACTTGTTCTCCCTCTTTTCCGTAAGTCCTCTCTAAGTACTGAAAGGCCACAGCGAGGTATCCCCAGAGCCTTCTCTTCTCCAGGTTGTACAACCCCAGCTGTCTCAGCATATCCTCACAGCAGATGTGCTCCAGCCATCAGTTCATCTTGGTGTATCAGCCAGGTCTCTCAGTTTTGAGTCAGCAAACTTGCTGAAGGTTTAAACATGTATTTTCAACAATTCTCTGGTTCAGTCTGATAGAAAAGTTTGAGGCTTTTATTAGACTGAGTTCCAGTATTCCAAAAAACTGCTACACAGATCTCAAACTGAAAGACGGGGAACATGATGAGTATTCAAGCATCAAATGACGGTCAGCACAAAAGGCTGATTACTGTAGATCACTGGTAAAATACCATGTCCAATTTCAGCTTTATCATGATGTACACAAGGAAAATTATTTGACCTGACTGAGTTCTTCAAAAAGCTCCAAACATACAGTGAGATTTTTTAAGAGCTCAATCTATTCAACTAATGAAAAAGAAGAAAAAAGGTTTCATTGTAGCATATAAGTAGCTTTAATGATACAAGACAGTGTTTATGAAAAGCTTTTTAATCAAACTGAGAAAAGAATATATAGATCTACTAAAAGGATGGTAAAGCAAGATAAATTCAAACTGGAGAAAAATCGGTAACTAATTTGAATCAATAAATCATCTAAGCAAATAACTTGTAGTAAATGCAGATTCTCCTCATGCTACTAAATATTTGTTAGTAGATCTAATAAATGAATAGAACATTACATACATAATCATATGTCATGTATTATACATATCTATATATATAATAAAACTGAATTTTTTCCTTCTCTCAAGCATTACTAGATAGATATATACATATGCATATATACACATACAAAAATATATACTTATATATATATGAAAGGTATCTGCATATAGCCTTTTCCTTTTTCTGAGAAAAAAAAGTAATAGAAATTATATGCCAAAATTAAAATGTATAGGACATAATCTTCCACTGGTTGTATTGGTGTTAATGACTATTTACACTTTAAGCCTGAATACACTGATATAGAATAAAACAGTAAGAGCAAAAATGAAAACACGTATTTTCTTTAACAGTTTTTTTTCCTTCTGCTACAAAATATCTACTGTTACATATGTATTTATTTGTGTGTGTTTGTGCTCTGTGATGCCAACAAAAAACACAAATAAAATAGTTCAAGTTGCCATGTTACTGAAATTTAAATATTTCCAAGACAAGACAAAAAAGCAAATTTACCTGCAAGATGACAAGAGCATTTTCTATTGAAAGGTCATCTGAAGGCAAACCTTCACTTTTCCAAACTAACTCCTCACTTTCTGTACATAGGAACCGCCGTAAATCGAACTCTGACAAATGAAAGTGTAAGTTTCTGTCATCCTTTACAGTCTGCATAACTTAAAAGCATTTACCAGCCTATACAGAACAGAGACTTTATCTATTAACAGAGTGCAAGTCTGTAGATTTCCCTTTAATCTATTATTTTATTGCTTTTATCGAACTTAGTATTAATAAGTAGTGGATGTCACAGAAATATTTTATAGTTTTGCTAACACACAGATCAAAATGATTACTGAAAATGCAGAAGCATTCAGAATGCACTGGCAAATTTACAACACTTAATGTGAACACATTCATTTTTGTTAACTTTTCTTTTTAAGCAAGGACTATAAAGATACAATTATTTATAAATATTTATAATCTTAATAATTTCATAGAATGAATCTAAGAAATTGTCTGTCAGTATGTAGAAATATTTATTGAGTAAGAAAATGTCTCTTCTCATTTGGGAGTACACAGACAATTGAGACTGTTCATTAGAACTTACTGGCATTTCTCACTTCCTCAATCAAGCTTAATTACTTTCATGCAGACACTGAAACACACACACAAAATTAAAAACAAGGCCTGCTGATTTGGTCCATTCATCCAAGCTGTTTTTCCTCTGATCCTCAGGAGCAGCAGACAAATATGTAATAAATGCAGCTGCTAACTGAGCTCTTTTAGGCAACGTAGCCAGGTCATCTGTTATCTCTGACACCTTCAAAAAAAGTACAGCATATATAGGTGTTTTGCAAACAAAAACTGCATTAATACATCTCATCAGTTACTCAAATTTCAGAATTAAGTTTGCCTGCCACTGGTAATACAGTTGAGACAGTTTCTCTTCTTGCATTTCAGGTATCTATACCTAGCTAAGACACATGGAGGTATAGGAAAAATTCCTTTCAGCTCTGGGCTAGAGCATGCAGATATTTCTGATAATGTAGCTGATCCAAATCCATGAATTTGATGACAGTTCAACTTATAAGCAAATGGATAAAAGGCATTATAGTAATAAAGGTAAGAAATATGTGTTCCTAGTCACAGTTGGGCTGTAAGTATAACTTACAATATATATGCAGACAATAAAGACTATATGCAACTGTTATACTTACTGTTATTCACTGCACACTTACATGATAAAATAAATTCATCGTATATCTTCAAATAATTTACCTGCACTAAATCAACTCTGTTTTGCAATGTTCCAGTATTTTGAAGAAAAATACAGTGTGCCAACGTCACATGTAATGGCCATAATTGGTTTCAAAGTCCTATCAATTTTTCTTTTACTTTAATCAAATTAACATTAAAAAGAAATGCTGATACACAAAATAAAGGCAACTTTTTATTGCCTCCTCCTTACTTTAAAGGGAGACAAATACTGCCTTCTTACTGTCTTCATTATGGGATGAGTTCCTAATTAATCTATCTGCCAGTTTAGTCTACAGCACACCATTAACAGATAGTCAGAATTTTTCTAATGTACCAAGATGGAAAACTGTGAGGAATCACTTTTAGAAGGATTTAAATACTAGGGTCCAAATGTATCCCATCCTTACTACAGCAGATGGAAAAGCTGTAAAGCTACTTTCAGAGGAAAATCTTCCAATTGTTTCCAGTATGGTGGTCAACCTACAAGAAGGATTCATCTAACCTTAACTTTGTTTCTCCAAAATGCAGGTATTTAGTCTAATTGTTGAGGCTTTTTTCAGTATCAGTGGAGACATAGAATCATGCATCTCTGCATGAAGATTTCTTCTGTCTTATGATACCCATGAAAGTTACTCAGCGCTTTCTGGAGGTGACAGCTATTTTCAGCTTATACATATCTTCAGATTTAACTTTTTGTTTCAGACTGTAGAAGGGCCTGTGTCTCCAAAGACTTGTCAGTTTCTCTCAAATATATCATTTGAGCAAATAAGATATGCTTACCTTCCCTACTTCATCAGCAAAAAAGTTTCAAGCATTTAAGTGAAGATTTCAAAAGCAACCCAACAATTTGGGTATACCTATATGCACCTTTACAACACAAATGCCATGAAGGTGATACATTTTAAGACTTTAATTGTTTAAAATCTGTCCTTTTTGTTTGTATCTCAGGTTGGAGAGTCCAAATGCTGACATGTTCAGCCATCATAACAATTAGATTCTTAAGATAAAAATCAGCACAGAATTTCGTATTTTTTCTGTTAAATACTGGGGCATTTTTACATATTTGGTAGCAAGGTTATGGTATTAAGTATGGTTGAAGTAAAAAGAAGCTTCAGAAAAAAGGAAAGCTTTATTTTCTAAAGAGAAATCAAAACACGTGCACTGGGAGACATGCAGAATGACAGTAACTCAAATTCTTCAAGCAGTTCAAAGACCGTATTTTCAAATTCTCAGCTATAACATGTACTTACGAAAATTTTCACCAACCTGAGCACTCCATCTTTTGTGCTCCCTATCAAGTTGATTTATCAGTACCTCTGCAGCTTTCAATGTTTTCTGAGCTTTACTTAGTTCTGCTTCAAGTTTTGCTGCTTCTGTTGTTCTATTCTGGAACCTGTAAAACAAATACTTCTTGTAATTGCTATCACGAGCTACAAAACTTGCGAACAGCTATTTTCAAGGAAGTTAAATTGATTGAATTTGTAATGAATGCCTTGCTTATTATTAACAAAGAACACAACTGCAGTACTTCTTTATATACCTTCTACTTCTAATTGGCAGATGGGCTTGTTAGACTTTTAGCTAACAAAATTTGGATGGATGCACAGGTGAGATTTAAAAATGGATTTGAAATAGGGACTATAATGTCTGAAAATAATTTCTTCTTCTACTTAAGCAGCCTGACAATTTTAGCAATCGTGTAAAGTTTTGTTGTGCAGTTACTCAGGACAACAGCAGGCTCAGTGCCATACCATCCCTTTGTAACTATCTGGTAAACTTTATCTATTAAGTGTTTAAAAAAGAATATTACCAATTTACATGGATGACTCCAGTTCAATCCACAGTAGACTATTTTGTAAACTAATATGAAGGAAGAACATGCCCAAAAAATAGGCACGGTTTAGGTGTTATTTCATACTGATCAATATCTAACTAGTTTGATTGATATTTAAAATAATTGATACATTTAATCCACCTATTCAAAATAATATATTTATATATTACTTTATAAACATATATTATATGGTATATAAATTACTATATTTAACTCTAATGTATAGTATTTCATTAACCTAAGAAATCACTGTATAGTTGATTTACAAGAATTCAAGAATTATCCTTTTTTTTTCCAGACTACAAAACATGACTTTTAGTAATATATACATATATCGTATGTTGCAAAGTATCTCCTATACTAAGTACATAATAAAAACATCAAACTAAAAAACTTGGATTAAACAGAATTTGGAGAATGTATAAACATTTACCAGATCTATTTTTATGCCTCTGTGAGTCATGTACTTGATGAGAGGCTAAGGAAAAAAGGAGATAGCTAACTAGCTAACTGCCAGAAAAGTAGGCCACCCTAAAAGAAATAGAACTGCCTCTCTTCAAGCTATGATCAGTAAAGTTTTGCATAAGAATGTTTCCAAAGTCCTAAGGAGTCCTTGAAGTTCTTTGCAATTCAGAACATGATAAACATACTGTTTACCTTTGACATCTACAATGCCTACAATAAAGGATCCCAACACAGTCAGTAGTGAGAAGCAGGTTTAAGGAGCATTTATTCCATCTGATCAAGGAGATGAACTGTAATCTAACAGTATTTATCTCCACTGAGAGTACAGATAGCCTAAGCATCACTAAATCTGATGTAAATATCTTGCAGTACAGGAAGCTACATTTCCTTAGATAAAATTCATTATTCATAATGTAAAATCATCAATGTTTTTAATTTATATCCTGAAATAAACAAACTAAACTTACTTGTCTTTCAGTTCCAATACTTTTTGACCAACAGAGTTCAGAAGATCCTCTAACTTCTGTTTCCTGTTTTCAGTTTTCTTGAGATTACTATAAAAATGTAATATTTATTTTAAGATTATGGACCCAAAGGAAAAAAAAAATAAATATAACAGGAAGGTAATTTACATAGAGATAGTTCAAAGACGTTCTTCATTGTGTTTTACATTGAAATGTATATTTTCACATGCAAAAGCCTTGAGTATTTCTCTTCACATAGTTTTTTAAATGGAAACCAAACACCCCATTCCTAAAGATCAGAAAAAATTCTTCTAATACAGAATATTAAGACCTGGAAAAACAATCCATATAGATTCTTCAGGTTATGCATGGTCATGGGACCATGTCTTATCTTTCTGATCCTAAGGAGAAACTGATAATGCATGGTACATGACCGAAAAAGAGGAACTGTATATCATAAAATAGCATGGGTTTCACTGAGAGAATACATTTTAAGCATACCTGTGATGCTAATTTTTCCCTGACAGTATTCAGCTGAGACAGGTAACTCATGACTGTACAAAAAACATCCAAGCTTCCAGGAAAAAGAAACTATTGTACACTTACTTTTTCTGTCTCAGTATGTAGTTTTATTACCTATGGATAAGGTTATCTTTTATCTTCTGTTTTTAATAAACTTCAATTCACACAGAATCACAGAATGGTTAGGGTTGGAAATTACCTCTGGAGATCATCTAGTCCAACCCTCCCACTAAAGCAGGATGATGTCCAGGCACAATTTTGATATCAGAGAAGATTCCTCAAACTCTCTGTCAGCTTGTTTCAGCACCATCATCCTCAAGTAAAGAAGCCTTTCCTCATACTCAGATTCCTCCTTGGCAGCTTCAGTTTACCCACCCCCACTGGAATTAAAAACACTGATTTTGTAATAGAGTCTAACTTACGCTTCCAAACCAGCCTTTTCTTTTTCCAAAGGCTGAATTCGTTCTAGGACATGGGAATACTGGATGTTGGCATTCACCCAAGCTGCTAATGGAGCAGCTGCAGCACTGGCTCGTTTAGCATTCTGAAAAATTCAGTAGAAGCAAAGCTGTTACAAGAAAGTCCTTGAAGTATAATACAGAAGAGATAAACACAGGATAAGTAATCGCAACAGATATTCTAGTTACCAACTTTAGTATGCTAATATGCCAACACTTCTAATAAACTAATCTTTCAAATTGTTACTAAGATTATACTGAAGGCCATCAATCCATGTAAAAAAACCACAGTGGGTATTTATACAACTGTGAAGCTAAACTGAAATTAACAAGTTCTAAATCAATGAATGATTTATTAGGCTCTTACTGTTACAAGGACACCAAAGAAGCCAGTCACAATTCCTTGAGTCTGAGGTCTGAGTTTTACTTTATAGCAGTAGAAAAATCATTGAGTACTTGACTCCATAATAACTTCTTACCCCACCGCTTCCCACTCACCAACCAAATTCTCACTTTAGGAGGCAGCATGCAACACAGTAATCTCTGCTACAGCTTTATCTGTTTATACTGACAAATTCTGTAAGCAGAATTTGCCACTTTTTCTCTAACCTTAATTCATCCTAAAAATTATGCTGGCAAGCCAAGCAATCACATCTTTTCTTTTGGTCTTCTTTTGTTCGGATTTTATGTCATGCAATCAGGAATTACCTTTGGATCAAAAGATGCTCTGTTTTTAGAAAGAAGCTCTTCAACACTCTGTCGTATTTCTTTTGGAATATTACGGGCATCAAATGATCCTATGTCCTCCCTTACACTTCTTTTGGCCAAGAAACTGTAAAAAGAATTAAATAACTAAGTAAAGAAGAAACAAATGTTAGAAAGGTTATTTCCATATGAAACCAAGGAATTCTGAACCAAGATTTCCGAATACAATAGAAAGTAGTTCTTATTGTAAATTAATGATTAATTTTAAAGGTTAAATAAAATTCTCACCTCTTCATGCTCACCCATGATGTATCAAAAATCCCCATCAGCCGCAGAACTCCCTCCAGAATGTCTCTGATTATGTCAGGGGGCATCCGTAGTGACCGGATTTCTAACAAAGCCTCTGGCTTTATATTTCCAACAGCTAATTTAGCTTCATTAATCAATGGCTTAAAACATGAAAACACATTAATAAGAGAGACGAGGGTACGAGAAACTGAACATTTCCTATTCAAGTTTTCATATAGTTCCTTGTTCTGTTTAAATACTTAATTATCTAAGAAACTACCATTGATGCAGATTCATATTTACAAGTTACTAAAAAACCGCCATGTATTTATTAAGTGATAATAAGTATACTTCTACATAAAACAGCATAATATAATCCTGACATTGTGATACAGGTATCTTTTAATAATGATGCTAACTACTATTTTAGGAATGACCAGGTATGTCTTTGTAAACATCCATAGAAGTACAGGCCACAAAAGTTTTCTATTTCCAGCAGCTAAACAAATCCTTCACTCTTATCAACAAAACAACAAAATGGCCAGGAAACAAAAGAAAGTAACAGATTATAATTAAAGACTGTGTACACCTTGCACATCCTTCATATTTATCAAAGACCAAAGAATGAGTCTAATCCTGTAGTTCTATGTCACTTTCAATACAAGGATATAATTCCTTGGTACCTATGATATCTAAAATGAAAAAAAGTTAAGTTGTTGTAGTGTTCTCTTAGTCTTTCGTATAAACTTAAAATGCATGGTATGAAAAATACAGACTAAAAGCAATGACTGAACACACATATACCTCCCAAAAAAACTGATGCCTAACAGCTGTAAAATCTCTTGAACAAGCAGTTCGCTGTAGCTTCATTAGGATATACACTTTTCAGGATTTAGTAATGACTGCAAATTATCTCTCACTAAACTATTTCCATTTAGCTGAGAGTACTAAGTCCTATATTACCAGCTTGATCACAGCAACATAATGTACTTGGTCAATACAAGATATGAGTAATTGAAAAATATTACATAAAATCAGCAGAACTCAGCTGTGGAGCATGGCAGTATAGAAACAGCAGGTGAAGGCAAGATTTGGCTTGAAAACTCCTTCTCTATTTATTATCTAACAGAACACAAATGCCAGAACATCAACCTCTATTTGCCATATGGAAAACTGTTTTCTAATGCATAAAAGTTTTGATATCAAAATAACTAGGAGTAAAATTTAAGAATTGCAGGAATAAATTCTGCAAAACCATTTTACACAGCAGAACACAAGTCAGATAAAATCAGACTGCAAAATATTACTTTTCTTTATCAGCTCTTACCTGAACCTCTTTGAGTTCATCTTCAATTTTTTTTTTCCTTTGTTCTATTTCTGCAGCCTCTTCTGCTATTCGGTGTTTTATTTTTTCCATTTCTGCTTTTTGCTCACTTGCACTCTGTAAAAAAAAATGAATTCCTTTAGTTTACAAATTTACACATATTTTATTCCTTTAGGTCTCTTATTTCTTTTTAGTCTTCACTATAATAATTTGCACAATACCAATTACAATAAAATAGAATCTATTTGGTATTAGGCAGGCTGGCTAAGTAAATAAACTATATGGAATAAGCATAATTTGCTTTTACAGTGTGTCCTTCCCTTTCTTTACCACAGACCAGATCTGTACCTCTACCTTTGAGGCTCATTATGACTTTTTTCTCCTTGCTTCTGATTTTCCATTCTTTATCAAAATGTCAGCCTTCCTCTAAAAGCATGAGTGACAGCATCTGTAACATTCTTACTACATTTTAAGGTACCATTTTCCTGTCATTGTCCTCATCCCATTTCTATTTCAATTTCTTTCACAACACCATTATAACACTCTTTTTCTTTCATGTTCATAGAAGCAGCAGTTGTAGTGGAATTACAGCTTATTAGCCTAGAATTACTAATGATGGTATGGTTTCTTCACTTGTAATTTTGTACCAATCTGTCTGTAAGGATAACTGTCTTATGTCCTACCTGTATATTGTAAGTTGTTTGGGTTTACTTTTTTCTTTGTGGATTTGCACCTGTGCCTACAGGCAGACAGTAGCTATCAGCTATCTCCAGGAATCCTAAACACTTCAGTACAACAATTAATACCTAGTATATAAAATGACAGTAGAAAGGACTGTACATGTCTTTTATCCATTGAGGATAAATGTATAAAATACCACACTAATATTCTAGGCTCAGATCACCTAAAAGATACAACACAACAAAGCCCAGTTTGTGTTTTTGCAGTATATAACACATTATCATCACCAGCAATTGTCAAGCAGAGTTGAAGTTGTAGCAGAAGGTAACACATGCACAGAAGCAGAGAAAATCTTTAATAATAATCCTCTGAGCACTTAACCCAAGCTACAGATCAGCATGTTATTGAAGATTACATTCAAATCCATAAAACATTAGCTACATAAAACTAGATTAGATATTTCATGCAAATGAACATGTGCTGAATGATTGCTCTGAATAAGAAAACCTTAACATTCAGTTGTAGGTCAAAAGCTTTTCTCTAAAAGGAGATTAAAAGAGTCTGTATGTATTAGAGCTCTCTCTGTTATATAAGCTAGATCACTTGAAGTGACATTAAAATGTTAGAGGGCACCTATACTTTATGTTAATCTAAATAATCAGACTTCCACTGTAATTTTTCTGATGTCAGCGGGGCCATCATATTTCATTGCTTTTGGCCTATTAGTTGATTTTCTCCTACAGTGTAATAATTGCTACCCACATACCCGTAACTCTACTGGAAAACAGCAGACACAGATTTAAAACTGAAATCAACACACCAAGCCAATCATCATTATCCAAATCCATGTACTACAGAACAGAGCCTAAAGGTACCAAAAGCTGCCAACAGGAAGAGACTTACAAAGATGGGAAGTAATGCACCTTCAAAGCACTGTGAAACAAATGGTTTGAAAGACCAAGCATTAACTCTTGCATAAAGAGAATGTCTTTGACACTGAGCTTCCAAGTGACCAGATTAAACCAGTAACAAGAAAAAAAAAACTGCAGTGACAGCAACTCATTACAGCTTATCCTACATTTATAATTTTTATAATGAAAAATTCCAGGAAGTATCAATGTAGAGACCTATTGTCTACACAATTATTTTACTTAACTGAGAAAACACTACTAAAGAAAAACAGAATTTTGAAAAAAAAAGTCTACCTCCGAGCTGAAGAATAAAAATTCAAAGAGTGATGAATGTAGAGGTATTAGCTAACCTTCTCTGAGGTTAACTTATAAGAACCAGAGCATACTTTCTAATAGTTCACAAATTTAATTCCTGGTATTCATTACTTAAAATAGCGCTACTTGTAAGTATTTGATTAAAATTTCCTATCTGGGATAAACATAAAATCGATTAGTTTGGATTTACAAAGTTCTAGGAAAACTTCCAGACAAATTTAAACTACAACAGTGAACACTACTCAGGTACAAAATTTGGTACTGAGCTCTTCCTACTCAACCAGTTCTAACCTGATTTGAATTACACAACTTTCTGTCCTGTTGCAACTTTATTCAAGCCTCTGGGTTCACACCGTCCCTTAGGCAAATTCTTGTAAATGCATCAGGTTTTATAACGGTTGAAAAGAACACAAAACATAGGCAGTTACAGAGACCAAAGACAGAAAAACAGTCTTTTCTATTTTTTCTCCCCTACTTTTAATGTGATTGTATACACCACCTGCATAGATACTGTAATTTCTTGAAGAGCAGCATCAGCTTCATCCTGCTTCGTTTTGAGTAAAATGCTTTGTTCTTCAGCTTTCCTGTTCAATTCATCTACCAGGGCTTTAGCTTCATTCAGCTTTGAAACACCTGCCTATAAAAGTTTACAGGAAGCAGATTTTTAGCAACAAATTTTAAGTGAATTTAAATGGAAGTTTGCTACAAATAATATGGACAAACTGTGAGTAATGTAGACTAATTTTCATTTTCTTTAATTAATTTTCACATTTTCTTGATATTATTTAACCTAAAAATGAGATTCGGCAGTTCTAGATGTGTCACTCTAAGATCTATTACTACATCAAGATGATTTAAAAAAAACCTCTCAAAATAATAAATATTATATGAAACAACAGCTAGCATACAATCTTTTTCCCAATAATTCAATAGCATTTCAGTTAACTGATATTAACTCAATGTAACTATATCTCCCCTAAAAGTAAATCAATAAAAATTAAACAAAATTAAACAAAATAGATTATCTGATTTCTACATATTTGTACCCTCTCTAAAAAATATAGATACATATGAAATAAAGTCTCATTTATGCTTAAGATTATTTTCTTTACTCACACTTTCTACATTGTTTACTTTATGCTAATTATAGAATACCAATAATTCAAGATATACTTGAAAAAAATTACCTGGAAGACGTTTTGACTTAGGATACACATCTCTAATTTTCATGTAAATTATTACCTTCATTTAACCAGAGCATTTAACAAGTAAATGAGTGTTTATCACAAACAAACCCCAGTTGCTTTCTAAATAAACTGAAAAAAAAAATTTCTATTCTTACAAAATGAAATATTGTTAAATTGCTTATTACAGTGATGGAAAAATATTGGCAAGTAGAATAAAAACGAAGTAAAATACAAGGCAAGGAAGTAATTTTGTTTTGACAAGTGTTCTAAGAAAAAGATACAGATTTGTACATGTGGTTCTGAATAGCAGCAACGGTCACTGAGAAAATGAGCTGAAAGGAACAGGAGAAAGGTAAGGTAAAAGTTGTCCTAAAGGACCATACAGATCTTTCCAAAATATACTGGAGGGAGGGAAGTAGGTGCGACTGGGTTTCAAAAATAAGGATATGTACAGCACAGGAGTAAAAAAGCAACATCTGTGAGATAAACTGCATTTGGGCTACAACTGCCCAAAGGACTGATGTGTGCCAAAGGAATTCAAAATCCATTTCAGAACACAAAAGGAAAGAAAATCACAACACAGGGAATCTTGGTCAAATCTACATAAGACAGCATGAGGTTAATGTAGGACATAGCAGTTTGTAAAACTAAAAGTAAGTGAAAATCACACGAAGCAGGAAGTTGCTGTCATGATATAAAGAAAATTATGGAAGACAGAGCTACGAATGGAACATTTATAAAAGCAGAGGCAGGACTTATATTGATGGAAAGATGATGGGTTTTTAGCAACACAATTCCAATACACACGGGTGAAAAATTAGAAGTCTTTTGAGTACGTTTTACTCTTCCAAGAAAACGTGCCCAGTCTCAAGATACATTCTTGAGGAAAACAAAACAACAAAACAAGAAAACAAAAACAAGAAAACCACTTTTCATTCTTTCAGGCACTTGAATAGAGAAGAGCCTTAAGATTGATACTATTTCTCCCCTGAAACCACAGCACGAGCATATGCCAATAGAGGACACATCACATAACCATGTTAGCAGCTACAGCTCATTAATACACAAGACATTTCTTAACACAAAAATATATTGAGAAGCCATATGTAAAGTGTTTTAAACACATACCTGCAAGTGGTTCTGCCTTTTTATTAGCTCTCTTCTTTTACTGTTATTGATGGTACTGTATACATGAAGGAATGTCATATATCTGCTAGGTATTGCTCCGTATACTTTACATGATTCATGGATTGCCAAAAATGACTTCAGAAAATCAGAATCACCTGTACAACATCATTTGTTACACAGATAAAATTATACTGAATTTTATCTCACATTAAAATAACTATGAAAAAGCAAGATAATATGCTTGCTTTTTGAGACATGAATTAAGAGTATTCAAAATAGCACAAAGACTATACCTTTTTTAAATATTCTCAGGGAAACAGCATGTAAGTACATTTGAAATGCCTCAGAAAGAAATGTTTCTCAGAAAGAAATACACTGAAATTGCTAGATGTTTGGAAAAGCCAGCATAATTCATTACAGACTACTAAGGACTAATCATGTAAGAAACTAACTCCACAAAAACTGAATTTTAAAATGCTTGGACTGTTTTAGAAATGAAAATTGTCTTCTCCCTTATCTCTGATGACAGGCAAACTCAGGAAAAAAGGTTTTCCTGACATTCAGTTTGTTGAAAAATTCCTCAAAAGAACCCCAAAGATACTGTAAAATAAACTGCATTACCCTACAAAAGAAAAAAATTGCTAAAGCGTATCTGCGTTTAAATGAATTACTCTAATAAGTACTGCAGCCTAGATTAATTACGAGGATCTAGGATAAAGAGGGATGGTAATGTGAACACCAAATACTATTTTTGGCCAGTACTCTGACTGGCCTATTAAAAATCAATGGAAAACAAGAAACTCCAAGTGATCCACTTACTATCTCATATTCTTCTGGTTCCACAACCTCTAAGTGCTACTTTTATAGAAAGTGCCTAAAAGTAGTATTCTGCAAGTGAGTGCTGGCACTGGTCTCTTAGATCATGTTTGAGACACTATTTTTAACATGACTAAATTTGAAGTCTTAGGATAAAAACAAATTATCCTGAAAAAGGGGTTTTTTTTTTTACTTTATTAATTTCAAAAACTACTTTCTTGTAAAAAACTACTTTTTTACAAGAAAGTAGTTTTTGAAATTAATAAAGTAAAATTAAGTTCTACGAGAAGAATAATGAAATATATAAACTGAAAAACTCTCAAAACATCAGATTTTCAGGTTGTGAAATAAGATTCACATAGAAGGAAGACACTGACTAAAACAAGATACAGCTAAATCAGCTTATAAAATTGAATATACACAGTGACTGCTTGTGACAGAAGAGACTACATTTGATCAGCCAGGATGTATGTTCCAAACTAATGCTCCCATGTGCAAAATGCCTGCCACGGGAACAACACCAAAGTCTATGAATATGCTAGTAAACATATACTCAAAGTACCTATGTTATTATCTATGCACAACATAGGATCAAGCGTTTAATAACAAGAATAATAACTCATGGGTCTACCTAAATATTACCTGAATGTTTTTTCTTAACCTCTTTATGTGTTTTTCCCATCTTTTCTTGTTCATCTGAATCACACAGAAGCATTTCAGGTATCTAAAAAACCACATGATTTTTTGCATGTAAATAAAGAGCAATGACAATTTGAGTGCAAATTAGGGAAAAAAAATACAAACCTTCAATCTAGTTTCTCTTCTGAAAAGACTGAAAATTATACACTTAGTCAGAATAAGGAATCTACAGAATATTTTTAGCATTAGAAAGATAAATTTTGCCTTTCCATGTCACTCATAACTTCGTATTCTCTCAAGCGGAAGATAACTTCCTGGCTGTATGAAGGAGCAACTAATTCACAGAGGACCTAACAACAGCACAAATGTAGAAGCTTTAAAAGTATATATAATTCAAGAGGAAATAAGATAGTCTTAATCCACATTCTGCCCATGTACATATTACCCACTAATTGACCTTCACTGAGATCACTCAGAGAGGAGAACAGGATGATGGCAACGCTGTGCTGGTGCTGTGTTAGTGCTTCTGGAGCACTAACACTGGAGTTAGTTGGAGTTGTAAGTTGGAGTTCTGTTTGTGCTGCTCTGTGTGACAATCACATGCACATATGTGCATGATCTTCCCATGGCGTCACAGATTTCTTCAGGTGCTTCTACCTGCTTCAGTATGGGGCTCTCCAGGGGCTGCAGGTGGATCTCTGCTCCACCATGGACCTCCATGGGCTGCAGGGACACAGCTGTCTCACCATGGGCTGCACCAGGGGCTGCAGGGGAATCTCTGCTCTGGCACCTGGAGCACCTCCTGCCCCTCCTTCTGCACTGACCTTGGGGTCTGCAGGGCTGTCTCTCTTATGTGCTCTCACTCCTCTCTCTGGCTGCAGTTGCTCCTGTACAGTAACTTCTTTCCACTTGTTAAATGCTATTCCAGAGGCACTATCAGCAATGCTGTTGGGCTCAGCCTTGGCCAGCAGCACATCCCTCTTGGAGCCAGCTGGCCCTAACTCCACCTGACATGGGGGAAGCTTCTGGCAGCCTCTCACAAAACTCACCCCTGCAGGCCAACCCGACACCAAAACCCCAAATAACTGCCTTTAACATTTTGCTTGTAGTCTGTATTTTGTTCTTAAATGATGTGTTTGATCAGAGTCATAGTAGTCAGCACGTTGTTCAAGTCAGCCCACAGAGAGAACAAAACATAATGTTACTGGTAAAATAACAATGCTAATAATACTTAACTGTTCTGCAGAATTTTCTGTCTTTGTAAGAGTGTACAAAGGGATTAAATAACTACAGTAATAATTATTCCTTCACAACTTTAAATATCTTCACCTTATTCACCAGAGCTCAGTTATATTTAGAGATACTCATTTAAATAAGTCACAATTAATGCAACTTACCTTTTTCATACTGTCTTCTGACCAGGTTTCCATCCATAAAACCTGACATTTCTTATACAGTGCTGGATTACTTTCACAGTTTATTGTGAAATTTACATTGGTAGAATCCATGATCAAGACAACATGCAGATTTTGCTGGACCCCTAAGAAAATGTAACAATTTTTAGTACATAACAATCTGACTACGTGACGGCAGACCTATTGCAACTACAACATAATTTACTTTCTTTCAAATACTTATCACAAGGTAATTTCTGAAAAAAAGAGCCTGTAACATCAAATCACACTAGTACAGGAATGTTTATAGTTAGAACCTTATTTAGTGCCATGAATTCTCACTATGTATACTACAGTGCATTTTTTAATTCTGAAGAGCTGACAGTGTTTAAGGAGAGAGCACTAGTTCTTATTCTAATCCATGGAGACCAAAAGAACCAATTAGAAGTAGCTCCACGGCCAGCTGCTATGACTGTATTCTTTCAGTCATATTCTTTGATTTATTTCTAAACGACTTCATCTTCTCATTGGGCCAAGGAAGAGATACAAATAATTAAGAAACGTATCTTAATTTGCTTACAATTACTCAGAATCCAAAGTGACTTTTTGGTAAAATTGACAAACAGAAGAAATCTCTGTTACTAGATATATATAAAACCTATACAAACCAGAAAATAATGGGAACTAAAGCTTTCTTCCTTCTCATTACTTTCAACAGCAGATTTCATAACATTTGTAAAACATTCATCAATTCAAAATTTCAGACAGAAAAATAAATTTTAAGCTGAGGATTCTGTGCCCTCAAATATCACAAATATTATTCCTGCCTGCTATTTAATAACTAATTAAAAGTTAAAACTGCACACAATAAAAAGAACATATTAGAAATTATTTGTCTATTATTATATCACTTCTTAAACTTCATATTAAATTATAACTGTTGACATACGATATGTGAAATAGTTGAAAATTGGTCCTGTAAATCCATCTTGTGAAGCTTGATCCTTCAGAGGAGATAGCAACGGTTCTAATTCTTCTATTTTATACAGCCCAGGAACTTCTCCTATTTAAAGAATGAATTTAAGTCAGATAAAATACACTATAATTCTTTAAATTACTTTGAAGGCTTCCCTGGAATCCTCTGTATAGAGAATTCAAATTTCGTAGTATTCACCTCCATACTTCTGTATTATCCCACGTACTTAATCATTCTTTTCATGATATCATGAAAACAAAAAAAACTGTGATTCTATTTAACAGTCTACTGTATTTATATCGCTGAAATGTGTTTGAAAAAAGCTCTTTCAAATCTACCCAAAGATAGTGACCCAGCACTGCATACAAAAAAAAAATCAAAACAAACTGTCACACACCAGGATACAGGAACATGAAAGTGAGTAGTCATCTAGATGCTCAGACATAAAGTTTTAACACTGGATGATGAAAATCTGCTACTGTAAGTAGATTTGAGGTAGCACCTGAGAGAAAAAGATCTGGTGCTCTTATTAATCAGCTCTTAAACTATGGTAGTTCCAAAAAAATCATTTAGCAACTTTGACTCAGTCCTTCAATGATCCTCTCTCTGATTCAGGAACAAAGCTGGACAGTAAAATAAAGTCACTTTTGTTATTTGTTATTGTTATTTATCATCTCACTACCTTCAGAAAAGTGAGCTTTGCTGATGACTATTTAATTAAAGGACTTAGTCTATACAATCTAGTAAAGCATTGGAAACCTTTCAGTTTTTAGCTTTATTATAAAAGGGACGCTGTACAGTAGAATGCATTTCCATTTTGCTATTACACTGTTATTAAGAACTCCTTTGAAATTAATTAGAGGAACTGAAAGCACCTGTACTATAGGGTAAATTAAAGGACAACTAAGTGAAACTTGAGTCAGGTTCTTGCACACAAGTACTCTTACTAAAACAGCATGGAAAGCTAACTAAACTTTCTGATAGAGACATGAAGTTAGAAAACATCTAATTCTGCCTCATTGAGCTAAGTATGTGTGGTAAAAGTAGTACCAAAATCTCTTTGGACTTGACTCACCTGAGGACAGTAAACTGTTGACCATCTCCAGGAAAGTGGAATGAACAAACTGATAGTCTTCGAGCAGCAATACCACCTGCTGTGCTTCAATGCCTGCAAGCTCCATCACCTAGAAGCAGGGAGAATATTTAAATCTCAGTGTATTGCGCAGAAGAGAAGGATAATCATACAATATCCCGAGTTGGAAGGGACTGACAAGGTTCATAATCTTACCCTGACTACATATTACATACATATTTTCTCCACAGCATCTAAACTATTATATATTTACAAAAGATTTCCAGGTGATCCAGTTAAAAGAATATCAAATATAAAGATCATTTTACCTAGATATACAGCTTAGTAATGAAAAAATAATTAGAACATACTCTTTCATAGAGTATATTTATGTATATGACTCAATAGAACTGTATCACTCTTTTGTGTAGGCATAGATCTAGAATTTTCTTTAGCATTGCTGAAGGTAATAAGAAACTATTGATACAAGGCTTGCATCTGGTTTTAAGTAATATGTAATTTTAAGTAATATACACTTTCATCAATCAATAAAATTTTATTTGATTCAACTAGTATTAAGTGGCAGATCACAGTAGAGACAGAAAATATAAGTATTAACCAATATGGAAATATATACATGAAAATGGAAATATATATATGAAAAAGCCTTTCCAATATTCACATAAACTTCATATTCATAAGCGCTACGACAATCAAAAAGAGCTCTGGGATTCCAGAAAGTGGAGTTTCAGTTAGTCACTGTGAAGAATAGTATACACATCTAAAGTGATAACTTCTAAAAAATTACTAGTTTTATTTAGACTGTCATTTTTCTTCTCTTAGAATATCTCTTTTACACAACCTTTTGTGTTCTTCAAAATTCCCATACTCTTTTTTTTTCTTTAACATACATATACAGCATTACAAAATAGAAGAAACTGAGTGACTTACATATTTTAGATCACTTTTGAACTGCTTCAGCTGATAACCTCTGGAAACTTTGGGAGTAATCAGAACAGCTCCATGCATATGACTAACTAAAGAGGTAACTGTCCGACGACCCACACCACTCCGTCCTGCCAAAAGAAGTGATCCTCCAGGAAAACTCAGCACTCTGTCCACTTTGGACATATAACCGAGGACTTCATGGAACAGTAAAATATCTATCTCCTTTTTGTCCCGTCCATAATGAATGATACCCTATTTAAAAAAATAAAAGGGAAAAAAAATCTGAGCACTAACAATAAATGAAAGCAGTGAGATATGAAAACATCCAACATTTAAACATTTTGAAAAGAAGGGCTTAAAAGCTTAAGAGACTACACTGGTCTTCATTTAAAAAAAATTATTTTTGTGACAGAATTTAGATACCTCACTTACCCTTTATCAGTAATAAATCTATCAATAATGAACATACCACACTAAGCCCAGCACCAGACCACCATGGAAGTCTTTGATATATTGAAATAGGAATCTACCACTGAACTAATTAAAATTGAATAATGGACCAGAACAAAGTCTGAGCTGTGTCTCTGACTACAGACTAATTAATAACTCAGTAGAGTGTTTTAGGCACCTAATTGCTGCATAATTGCAGATTATGGAAGTTCCTAGTGAAACATACACAACAGATCCTATGATTAAATTATTATCTTGTCATACTTATTAAAACCTCATCTTTGAAGCCCAATGTAACCATGCCATAAAAAAAAAAAACAAAACCAACGAACTCCCTGCTTACTGAGGCCATTGAATTTCATCATTTCCCATATAGTGTATAGCTCACAAGTTGGCACTTAAGGAGAGGGAGTAGATTCCCATCTGCAAGGGCAGATCGTCAAATACTATGACTAAGGGTGGTGATCTCAAAACTCTCATCCTAAAAATCAGATAACCTAGAAAAGGTAAAATGTTTGCATTTCCTCATCAAGCTCACTTTTTGTACTTTACTGCTTAAAAGCATGCCAAATCACAGTCCATTTGCATTTCTTCCAACGCAAATTATGTTACCATATTGCAAATTCAAAAAGAAATCATTTAATAAAGCACTTAAGTGTTTTATATATACAAATATATAAGGACCCAAATGTTTCTCAAAATGTTGGTTCATCAAACTGTTGCAAATCAGCAACAAATGCAACTGATGTCCTTTCATTAATGTAACCTTGCTACATGATATTTTCTACTGCCTGCCACATAACATCACAAGTCTTCCCTTGCTTCACCAAATGCAGAAGGTGATTCTCTGAACAAGAGGCAGTCCCCACCATAAACCCAACTGCTTGCATGTTACTCTTCACCAAAACTGTCTAGAATCATTGCTTTGAACCCTTGCTGTGTATATTCTTAAATCGTGTCTCACTTTTTGAATAATATCTTTCAGGTCTGTTGAGTTCAGTCTGCCAAGCAGCCTCCCATGTGCTGGTAGTGCCTGGCCTGATGTGATGAATGCCTCTTGACAAGCTCCCCAGGTTACATAAAAGGTATCTGTGAAAAAAAAAGAAAACATTTGAAACTTTAGGTGTTCAACTCATATGCTATCTAACTTGACTAGGCACTTCCTAAACAAATATTTCAAGTTTGAGAGATATGCTTCAAATGGCTTACCTTCCATATTGTCCAGAACATCTGAGCCCCAATCACCCTGAAACACTTTGGTCATAATGTTATCAAATATTTGAAGTTCTTTCATGCCAACAATTCTGTCACGGAACAAGCGACGTGCTTCATAAGCAAGAACTTCCAATACAAAGTCTGCAGTTTGTATTGATGAACCTACAAAATTTAAGGAGATAATTAATTTTATATATTTAAAATAATTTTTCAAATTTCCACTTCAAAATATGAAATTGAAAATGAGCAAGAGAAATTACATACCAGCAGGAGAGCATCGGTAAGGAAGAAATAAGACAAAAAGTAAACATTATGAAGTGTTTCTTAATAATTTCTTTATGGATCATGACAAGATAAAATAAAATATATTCTATTAAAGCAAGTTCTCTCTATTAAAACAAGTGTCAGCTTCTAACAAAAATGAACAAGGTATTGCACATAAAGTTAAAATTAGAAGTCAGTTTTCCAGACAATGAAACCAAGAAAATCCAGAAGACATTTTTAAATGGGAAGAGAAAGACTGATAATAAATACTAAACTAAGAATAAATGCCCAAAACAGTCTGTATTAGAAAATGCCACTAGAGATTCCAAATCTTAAATATTCCTCACAAAAGTAAAAAGGAAGGTGAGTAAATAACAAACTTTGCTGTTCATCACTGGAAAAGCACACGCATATGTCAACATTAATTCCTTAAATGAGCTGAGATTACCCATTCACTGATTGCCAGTGCAGCTTTTCTGACATCATTCAAGTTGCATTTACCATCTCATGGTCCCAGAAAATAAGTGGAGAGGGAGTACAGCATTCTTATCACTTTTATCCTCTTTAACTAGCCCTCTATGCAACCTTCTAATCAATGTAAGAGCTAAAACTTAATGAGTAATTGCTCATGATACAGTAATAATACCAAATTCAGAGACAAAAAACAGTATGAGAAAGCAGCCAATGAAGTATGTGTATAAACCAGGTTTATAAAAGCAGGTATAGCAGGACACAAGCAGGGAATCCAGAAAACAACACATATGCTCAAAAAAACCCCAAGACAAAACACAAAAAATCACAGAACAAAACAGTGAAGAGTAGTGGGCACAGTTCAAGTTCCCATAGTAAGAATGCGGTCCCAGCCTACTAACTTCCCTTAAACCATAAATAGCTCCCACACATATTTTAAAACATCTTTGGGTTTTTTTAAACTTGTTTGCTCTTACATTACGGAATGAACTGTCAGGCATTTTTTCCCTCTATCGAGTTGCAGACAGTTCACAGTTTAAAAGATCAACGTGGAACCAACAATGACTGACATCAATAATAATCTAGGCCATTTTAGGACTACTTTATTAATGATAACCAAATAAGTGACTTACCACCTTCTAAATCGTATCTGAATAAACCAAGAACCCACTGAGTAAGAATACATGGTGTAAAAAGGTAATGACTGTGATCATCAACTGTGAATTTTGCTCGTACCTAAAAATGGGAATTAAGGAAAGAAAAAAAAGCGATATTGTAAAATGCAAAGCACTTTTTCTAAGGTACCAGATAGATTAGTTTTCTAGTTGGTGAACATTTAGATATTTTATGAATGCACTCCTTGTTTAAATCATATTTTCTGACCACAAAAGATTTCCTCAGAACAGTTTTCTATGCTAACTTTGATGGAAACAACTGCACATCTCACCTAGGGCTATTAGTGCAGTATTATTAGACAAAATACAAATTTTTTTGAAACAATACCAAATATGAAACACAAAGGCAATACTGAAATTTAAAAAAAAAAAATCTACCTAAATTATTAACATTTTCTTACTACAACCTACCTAAATTAGTAACGCTTTCTCACTACAAAATACTTCATACTTACTCTTCTCACAGAGAGGATATTTGAATTTACAACTACATCTTTAATTCAAGAAATAACTACTTTCATCAGTGTAATGAGACTTAAACTCATATTTCTTGGAATACATGGATAATGTCATATGAAACTCCTGCTAACAGGTGCATGTCAGCCAGTGACTAAACCCACACTGTAGGCATAAGGATCAAGTATCATGCTTCTGCCTGGATAGGGACATTGACACATTCTACAGCAAGCACCACACAGTGCCTTCCCCAGTAAGACTATGTACTGATTAGGAAAAGCAAGCAGTTAAGCGTTTTGCTAGACAGAAGCCAATAAAATTTCAAATGAGAGGCTAAAATAAACTTGTATCCAGTTCTTAACACCTGCTTTTAACAGTGTACAATTTTAATAGGAAGTCTTTATGTTTGTAAAGGACTCCACCCTCATATCTCCTTCTGTGTTGATAATAACATCGATAACAACTGAGGACACAATCATCTGTTGCACTGTCTCCTCATCCATGAAGTAGGAAAACACTACTGTCCACGTTTTATAAATCAGGAACTGCAAGTATAGAAGTGTTCATATGCATGCTAAAATCCTAAAACAAATCTGTGGGAAAGCAATAGCACTTACTGCTTACTCTGCTTGCTTCTAATACCTAGGACTCTCTGAAAATAAGAAGTTCCAAAACCGACGTCAACTTATTAAAAAGATATAAACTTAGATTTTAATACTGATAAACCTTTCTACTTACTTGTTAATATCAAAAGCTAATTATTTGTAATAAAATATCTGAATTCTCCATCTCCTTGAAGAAAGAAAAAAGGTTTCCAAACCTGTTCATAGATCTGAACCATAGATCCTGCTAGCTGATGTATTTTTGCTAAAGAACCCCAAACAGGGTGACTCTTTAGATTCTTCTGTAGTACGGGTTCCAAGTAGGCACTATAAATAATTTGCAGTTGTTCTCTTTCTGGATAGCTAAAAAGGGAAAAAACCTAATCATTATGGAGTTCTTCTATTTAATTAAAACTGAGTTAAACTTATATACACAATTACTGAGAAATTTCACTGGATAGCATTTCCACCCAGCAGCTCAGTAAAATTATCATTTTATTGCATTAGGCCACTCTCAGAAATTTTCTAAATAAATCTGTTGATATGGTCAAACTTAAAAATAAGTAAATAAATTTAAATTTCTCTAACTTTTTAACCAAATAGCATCTTAACATAACAATGCAGAAAGCAGTTTACTGCAAGCAAAATTATCCAACAGGAAACATATCTGAAACACTCCACTACCAACAGGAAGCCGTAGATTCCTCCTAGCTGACTCCAGTGCCAAGAAGCACCAAACAGCACCAAATCTGACAATCACAAACTGTGAGAAAAGATGAAAGACTAGAACAGCCACATCTTTGTAAACACTAAATTGACAAGTGGTCCTTATAAAGAGAGGCTCAATCTGAGTTCTGAAAGTTAGACTAATTTATATATACTTACTCAATTGCACAGAGACGAACAATAGAAGTAAATCTGGAGGTAAGTTTATGTTTTCCTAATGTTCCTCCAGCTGACATGGAAGCCACAATTTGGATGTTTTCTAAACCAACCCATTCCAGATTTTCATCATAAAATCCTTGATATGTAAGAACCTTTAGTAATTAAATAAATACTTCATTAAAGGAAAGCCAACAGAGTATCATACAAAATAAAATATAATAAAATAGTGAGAAGTATACCATTATTTCTACTTTCTTAATTGCCTGGGTTGTCTTACTCCTCACAATTTTGTCATCTACAGATATGCAGGACTCCATTGTCCCAATCACTAATGAAGATGCTAAAAGAGATCATGGCTTCCAAGTAGACTCTGTATCACTGATGATACCTCTGGGCCTGGCTCTTCGGCCAGTTTTCAACCCAGTTCACTATCTGCTTATGCAGCCTGTATCAACAGCTCTTCTTCTGAGGATCTTTTAGGAGACAGCATCAATGGTCTTAGTGAAGTCCAGGTAGACTATATTCACTCTCTACCCCTCATCAAGCATGACTTGATCCTGGTGAATCCATGCTAACTGCTCCTGGCAATGTTGTCATTCATATGTCTACTGCACTGTAACTCATTGAGATGAGCACTGTCTTTATTTATTTACAAAAATCAGCCAAATAAAAATGGTATCTTATTTCTGGCTGACACCTACATAGTCTATTAAAGTACAAACAAAACTAATACCGATATAGGATGCAGGATTTTAACACTGAAATTAAACAATGTAGGTATTTACCATATACACTAAATTATATCCAGCATACTCGAGTCTCTATAAATAGTAGATGTAAGTGTTCACCTGCTGCAGAAAAGCCACAAGAGTGCTTGTTCCCCATTTATCAGGTTTGGGTAGATTGATGTCTTTTAAGTACAAAACAAGCCTTTCACAGTCCTTTGGTCTGTACACTCGTCCAGTGTTTGTGCTGATTACAATGCAAGTTTGACTTAATTTCTGTAGAAGATGTTGAGAAGTAGTCTGTGCACTGCAGTGAACAGTAGCAATCTGAGTGGAGCGGAGCTGAGAAAATGCATAGTGAAGCAGCATCCTAGAAAACCAAGCATGTACATACATACAGGCATAAATAAATGAAAATGCTGTGTATCCAAAGATATTTTATAGTTTTTGAATTAAAATGCATATACTACATCCTATAATAATGAAATAGGCGGAGCATGAGATTTGCTGGATTCAACATTCTTGCCTTTAAAACTAACATTTTCCACTCAGAAAATTCAATGAAAGTGTAGCGTATACTGCTACACAAAACAAACAGCTAATTTAATACCTTGATTATAGTGACCCAAATCATCTCAATAAGGAATCTAATAAAGGCAACAGGATGTGCTGAATTGAGTTGCCTGCACAAGGTATCTAAAGCCTCTTGAAATGAAACTGGATATCATGTTCCTCTAAGCTGTTGCTCCATGACAGTAGGTTTTCCAAAGATCCTGTTTCGTATGTAAAAGCCACATTCAGATGTCTTAGATGCATAGTGACAGTCTGAACTGTCCTGGTAGAACTTAGTAAGAATTTACTTATTTGCCACTACATAAGGTTTGTTTAAGTAATGACCTAAACAAGCCATATTCTATCAGAAAGTCATATGACAAAAGCATTACAAAAAAATCACGAATTCTGTCAAACAACTAAAAGTATATTTTACTTAAAGCAAGAACTATATTTTACCCCTTTCCACATCCTTCAGGACCCACGAGAAGAAATGGCTGCTTATTATTAATATCTAGCCATGGTCTAAAGTAATCTAAACTTCTCTGCATGTCAGGGGTCTGGATGACAGGAAGTGATTGGAGATTACTGAAGTCATCAGCTGTTAGATTTTCAGGTTTTTTCAGCTGATACAGCATTAGCTCTCCAGTGTTTGTGTCATAATATGTGTCCAGGGGCTTCCTCGGATCAGGAGGAGACTCTTGTGCCCAACTGAAGATCTTTAAAAAAAATAAAAATAAAGCTTCTATTAAATCCATATGCCTAACAAGAAGATCTACCATTTCAAGCTAGTTGAAAGA
Organism: Rhabdornis inornatus; assembly: GCA_013397075.1. Taxonomy (NCBI): domain Eukaryota; kingdom Metazoa; phylum Chordata; class Aves; order Passeriformes; family Rhabdornithidae; genus Rhabdornis; species Rhabdornis inornatus. The sequence continues at coordinate 651,416 of VWZS01008597.1, forward strand.
AGGTTCAAAGAATACTTATGCAAAATCAAACATATAATTCTACGATTTGATAGTTTGAGGCTGCCTTTGAAAATTCAGTATCATGCATATGCTTTATGATTAAGTCCTTAACTAAACAATAACATATTACTCTTCCACACTTCCCCTTTTCAAAATATAAAGATAAATTTAAGATAAAGATATATTTACTATAAGATATAAATTTACTTAAATTGCATTTAGAAAAGCTTCAAATTTTTTTTATATTAGGCGTCCTCCTAAGAAGAATACCTAAGAATACCTCCCTGATGAGGTGCAAAGTCTTGCTACTATTTCAAGTATTCTGAACAGAAAAAAAACCCACAAAAATAAATCTGAATTACATATACAATACACATAGACAAACACAGTCTGCTACAGTGGGTCCTTGCACTAAGCAGTATGGACAAAGGCATTTCACTGTCTCTTGGTGCAGGACCAAAGGATTGCTATCTGGGATGGATGCAATGCATCAGTGACACATAAAACATTTCTTCACTTCTCAGCTATTTCCCTACAGATAACACAAATCAAAATCAAATTAGAGCACAGAAATTACCTCTTTCGCAAATTCTTGTCGTGACTTCATACTGAGATTGCCACCAAGACCACGTAACAAGTTAATAATAAACTGTCCACGATCAGTACTTCCATGAAGATGAGACAGTCCATTCATCACAGTTCCAACTAAACTTGTTTCTACTACAAAGTCATTCTGTAAATTGAAGGATGTACTAGATTTAAATATATTCCTCAATATAAATGTGTTGTGTTGCTAGTATGCTGTTATTACTCATTGCTTTTTGGCATTTACACAACTGAGGAAAGATCTCAACGCTGCTATTGTTCTAGAAAACTCACTTAACATTAAATCATTTCTAAGCATTGATCTGGAGGTTTTAATTACAGACTATGAGTTCATGTAATTTAGGACAAAAAATCAGAATTTTCCTCAGAGATTTTGCGAATCTACAAGGAATAAACATAACCGTACACTGGAAATATTCCTTTTTAACAGATTCTTTATGGATTTTGCTCTTTGGCACCAACGAGAATTTGCAGCCTCAGGAACAACACCATGGTTTTCCTTTGAGACTTTAAAAGTCTAAAAAATGCCATGGGTAAAAGAACTAGGAGGAAAAGCAATCAGAAGAACACAAAATGACCATGTTCCCCAGGAGGAGATAATATACATCTCTTAAACACTAGCACAATGGCCACAGTAGTGGGGAAGTCTCCTAAAAAATATTTTCAGCACATAAGCTACTTGATCAATGCAAATCCAAGTCCTCCAGAAGGGGAGTCTGGGAAACATCATTAGTGTGGTCACAGCACCAAACCTGCCAGCGTGCAAGAAGGCTTCAGACAAGCCTCGCAGGTGTATGGTTTGATCCTTGGGGTGGTCCTGTGCAGGCCCAGGAAGTGGACTTCAGTGATCCCTGTGGGTCCTTTCCAACTCAGGATATTCTACAATTCTATAATTCTTTAAAAAAAGCACTGAGATTTTTTTTTTTTTAATTACAGTTCACAAAATAATCGGAATGATCTATTCAGTGCTGAACTAGAAAAATGGATCATACTTAACAGAAGCTGCAATTTGATTAAGTATTCATTTACTAACCTTCTTTACAACCCAGTTTAAAGCCTTTTCAAAATAGTCCCCAATCCAATTTTCAAGGTTGTATCTGCATTCTTCAGGCTGACTTCTTATCCAAGATTTTATCAGAGCATTAAGATCTGTATCTTCATCACTAAGTCAAAACAAAACAAGACTCAGATAAATACTAGATATCAATGTCTTTAAATAGACTGTTTTAAAGGAACAACAATATTCCAGAAAAAGTCTGGTAAAATACTTTAACAATTTTGAACCAATATTTGGGCTCTCCAGTACAGAATTCACAATGTCTTTTAGAAAAAAACCGAGGTATTTCAGTCAAAAGTTTATAATAACACCACAAAAGGGATATGCAACCTAAAGAAACTTCCTAACCTGAAGAAAATTCTCCAGTGGTTGGCTTCCTAAGTGTAAGCAACTAACCAACTGCTCCCTTCACTCAAGAATACCTTTTAAGAAAAGTAAGTATATATTTGCTTACTTTAAAAGTATGCAATACTCCTGTGTCTTACCTCAGAAATATCATTCCCATTCGAGATATTGTAGCAGGAGAGGCACAGCTAAGGTCATGAGTTTCAAATATAAAGTTGACATTTGAACCAAACTGAATTCTTTCTCCACTGGGCATAGTCAACAACTTGTTGTCATCCAAAACAGAATTCAAAGATTCAATCCATTCAGGATCAATATCACCATCACAAATAATCCATGAAGTAACATCTATTTCCAGACACAAAAATAAAATATCAAACCCAAGAAAAACAGTTCAAAAATATCATCCCTTGCTATCTTAACGTTATTTATTATTCTTCTTTCATTATGATTTACAGTTCTGTGAAGGCACTCCTCACATGCTTTACCTTCTGCTGCCTATTTTTGCTTTCTTATCACAAAATTTGTAAAGAATATACCAAGGCTTTTGGCTACAATTGTTACCAGAAATTCTTCTTGCCTAATGCTATCCACAAATAATAACACAATACAAAGAAGTACTTGAAAAGGGCGATGTCAGTAATTTCAGTGTAACAATCTGCAGTCCCTCCCAGACGTACCTCGGGGCTCCCGCACCACTTGCCGAGCACTGTTTGTAAGCACTCCATCGGACCATTCCCTGGTATCCATGTCAATACGGCCCAGCAGCTGATGCCGAGGCATGGCTTTGGGATTCATGGTGTACTGCTTCACTACTTTGCCAGTTTTACCAAGGGCTGTCTTTAACATCCGCCAGAGCGTTGATTTACCTCCACCACTTGGACCTACGATAACTACACCCATTCTCTGACGCAGTTGTTCATATAACTCCAAAGCCTTCTTGATCTGGACAATGAAAGAGATCCTGGCTATGTGAAACTGTAAAGCTAAATCAAACATGTTCTTTTACAGTATTTCTGAGATTTACTTTGCATGCAGATACTTTCTATAATTTTCATTTTTTAAACAATAGATATTAGCAGGTATATTTAAAATTATGATACTAAATTTTATTAGGAAATTTATTTTACATGTTAGAAGTGTTTCACTAAATTACTAATACAAAAATAATAGCCATCTTTGGGCATATTTTTAATGAAAATTTAACAAATCTTCAGTCACAAAACTTCATCCAGTTCTACAATAAATAAAGAAAAACAAGGCAGAGAACTGCTTGAGAAAATCAAATATTCACATATTTCATTCTTTCACTGTCCAAAATATTCACTGGCATTTGAACCTGGCTTGAATGAAACTGTGTGCCACATGTTCACATCTTAATTTTCCTTGCACTATTTTTCTTTGAATTACATAATTGATCTACCATGCTTCAAACACATATCCAATGTTTCGTGTATATGTAATTAGAATCTAACTACCAGTTATTCTCACTTTTTTATAAAAGATTTTTCAAAAGAAAACAGAAATTAGTCAAATTAATGTAATATCAATCAGTTCTAATTCAGAATAATACTGTTTTGTTGCTGTAGTTGATGCAACAACTGTTTTCACCTGTGTGCTTATGATTTCCAAGTTTGCTTCTTCAAAGACTTGTTGTAAAGCTGCAGTTAGCTCAGCATATTCCACATCTTTAGAATCAGTGCCAGGAAATACATCTTTAACCAGCTCATCAAAACGTGTACAGTCTGCAAATGTAAGCTTTGATGTGGTGTTCAGCCGCAAAGCTTGAACCACTATGTGACTTTCATTAACTGGAAAGAAAAACAAAGACAACAGATCCATTTAAGCTGTGTCAACACTGCTCAGATGTTGAAAGTAGAATTGGAGCATAAATTCCAGAATTCCAGTTCATGTACCATTCCACTTGGAAGCTAGGCATAGCCAGGCATACTTAGTGTAAGTATGATATATGGCCACAAATGCATTCTATCCTGATATGAGGTGGTCATGATGCTGGTCAGATGCAGACCATTTGTTACGTCAAAATTTGTAAACTTTCAGACATATACTGTTTAAGCAAACAAACAGGAACCAGTAGTTGTCTCCTAAAGATCTGAAATGCTCATCCATTCCACAATCTTTAATTCCCTCTCATCTAACACCTAAACAACAATAACTTTAAAAATATTTTTAAAATGCAGTGACTCAGTCTAGTCCAATATATTTCCATCATTCCTACTGATCCTTATAGTTTTCTCTGTCTACCAATCTGAATCCAGTGCCATGTGACAATTTTTGCAAAACCCAAATAGAGTCAAAATGGTCTGATAACTAACGAATACTGACAGCATCAGAAGATCAAATTTCCTGTCCTAAGCCAAGTGAAAACAAGTCTTTGAGAATCATTTAAAATGGTTCCCAAATGAAGTCCTGTAATCTGTGTTTTTATCGTCATATAAAAGTTCAATCTATAATATGACAAATCTTACGTGATCTCCTAGTGAAGGTGGGCTTCCATACATATTTTCTTCTTTTCTAAATTGCCTACAGATATAATCCATGGCTTTTTAAAACTCCAGTGAACAAGAAAGTTGGAGTGAATTATATTTTTACAAGTTCCTAAAGAATCAGAAGTCTGGTATGGTCAATCTTACCTTCTTGCTTTGCATCGCTTTTCTTCAGCTGATGAAGAAGACTGCCACAGCCTCTCAAAACAGTCTTCAGTGCTCGTAAACCCCAGTCATAGTGCTGCTGTGGTGTCAGAAGCTCCCTGAATGTAAAAAAACAGTACTGTAATAAGCTCTAGGTGACAGCATCTGAAATTTTGGGCTGGTGAATGAACACACATATAATACAGGTTTGGTCAAAAGAGAAATTGGCATATATTGGCAGTGTCATCTGTAATGCATCTCAGAAATACAGTAATGACACACAGCAATTTTCAGAGGGGTTGAATATATTCAATATATATTTATTACTGACCCTAACAGCATTCCCTATAACTTCTGATCTTTGCACTCTCTAATGCACATAGTTTAAACCAAATAGTTGCTTGCATTTCAACAATTTTAAGAGTTTAATACAACACAATGTTTGTGAGCATTCATATGCTCACATTTCTATTTAGTGAGATACTAGGGCAGCAGCAATTTGCTCCCTTGAGATTGTAACTGAATTCAAGACATTTTCACATCTCGACCTCCCAATATATTGCACTATTTTAACTCTGTAAGTTAGAAGTATCTATACAGAGATTTGCATGGTAAACCATATAGATTTAAGAGCTACAAGGGAAGAGAATTAGAAAGGTAACTTTACTAAGGAGGGGAGACGTGGGGTGGCGATAGCTTACCTTGCTAGATTAAAAATAGCCACTAATTTTCTACCCAATATTTTAGCATCCTTAAAGCCTTCTGAATACAAAATAACTTCTGCAATGAGTTCATTGTCTGGATGAGTCATAGCAACTGGCCTGAAAAGTTGCTTGAGGTTATCAGGCAGTTTTTGTCTTCCTCCATAACCTTTTCCAGCAGGATTCAGAGTGATAAAAATTCCAGAATTAGGATCCATTTCAACCTAGCATTGGAAGTGCATTGTAATGATATATTGTCAGAATGAAACAGTACTGAGAAATGCTGGGTGGACTATGTTTAGTTACAGTAGTCAGATTTTAAGTGTGGCTGATGTGAACAAGATAATTAAGTTTTGCTGTACCTTTTTGCCAAGCATCTCACATACAGGACTGTGTTTCTTCAATGCATGTTGAATTGTCTGAACCTGCATGGATACTGCAGACAATACAGCTTCCTCAAGTCTATTGAATTCATCAAAACAGCCCCAGGCACCACACTTCACCAAGCCCACAAATATGCGTCCCATTGACTTCACATCAATGCCCTTGAAATTGAAAAGAATGTTGTCAAAATTCAAATAACAAGAAAACATAAAAGAATGTCTTCCCATCCACTAAAAAGCAGGTCCTTGAAAATATCCATAAATTTCTAATGGCAACTGACAAATTATCAGAATCATTTCCATAATAATTTCAATACAACTACTACTACTACTAATAATAATAATCATCATCATCTATCTAATAAAACAATATAATAATTTTAATATTATTTCTGGAATATGATATTGCTTTATGAAGTATGGGTATAGATATCTATTTCATAAATTAAACGAAAACATACCTCATCACAATTAAAGACTAATACTTGTCTTCCAAGAATCCCACCCAAGGCCTTTACTGATTCTGTCTTCCCAGTTCCAGCTGGACCATAGGGATTTCCTCCAAGGCCCATCTTCATGGCCTGGGTAAGAGTTAGGTAACACTTATCTGTCAAAGGTGTATAAACAAGTTTTGGGGAAATCCCCTGCAGAAACAAAACAAATTGTACTGTTTGGTAGACAGAAAATACTGGCAATTTAATTTCATTAATTTTATAAGTAATTAATTTGAGAATATAAAGCAACGGCCAAAATTTCTGTATCATTAAGAATATGAGTTTATTTACAAAGCTGTCCTGGTTTTATATCAAATGCCAATGTATTGTTCACATTTTTTTCACAAGTACACATGAAACTGCACTCAGATATATAAAAGCAAGCATATTAAAAAATATTTATATGATAATGCAGCTACTTGGATACAACTTATATTTACCTCATCAGCATCAGGAATTAAAATTATTACCCTATCTTTTAATATTATCTATGAAATAGCATGTTAAGGACACAACAAAGGTTAGAAAAATGATAACAGTTAGGAGACAATCAGCAGCACGTATAATGAGAAAGGGTTTGATTCATATATAAAAGCCACTACATAAAAATACCATACCTGATATTCATAAGTATATTGGAGTTCAGCATCTACCATCTGAACATAACATTTTTGGTCATTCATATAAAATCTCAGCTGCTTCTTCCAAGCCCAATCTTCAACATTGTGAACCTCAGCTTGATTCAGCTGTTTCACCACATCAATGTTATGAATGATATCAAGAATCAGAGCTTTAAGCTTGAGTTCGAGGATGCCAGATTCTGTAAATAATCACACCAAAAGAAAAAATCACACCAGTGTAGCAAGGAAGACACATATTACCCATTCACAATTTCATTGTGCTGCTTTCTATTATCAATAGATTTTATTGAGATCTTGACTGAATTATATAAAGGTTTTTTATTTTCTAAGGCAAGCAGTGTAAAATAAGATCCTGACAAACAATGTAAATCACGTAACTTCAGTCAGTCCAGTTTTGAAGTTATTTTATCTGCCTCTACATGGTGGGGAGATGGGGGAAAGGGTTAGACGGGGGAGGGGAGAGAGGGGGAGAGGAAAAAGCACAGGGAGAGGCTTTTCTGCAAAGCAATTTATGCCACTAAGTGTTAATAGCCATGTCCATCTCATCAATCAATGTGGATCAACCTGCTGGGTGATCTCTGGAGCACCTGAAAACCATACTACACACACTCTGGAGATTTTACTCAGAATAATTATGGTGATGTGGAGTGAAAGTTCATTAAAAGATTGGGTGCATTAAGTGTACTCTTAGAGCATATTGTTTAATTTAGTTTCATTGAAAGAAATCCCGTTTGTGTGTTTCTATACCATTCCATGATGAGAATTAAAGCAAAGTTAAGCAGCTTCAAAATCCCACCTATTCTCCAAACTAAAACATTAACGTAATGTATTATACAATAGATGAAATGAATGCTCCTCTGTAACTGATGAAATTTCTCAAATAGCTATAGAAAGAGCACATAAAGGGAGCTCAGATAAAGAACCACAGGTTGAGACTTCTGGAGGTAGGTGGTATGAATCCAACTTCTAATTAATGCATCAGATGTTTACAGTTCACAAATTGTAAACTAGAATTTAATGCAGTAAGCAGCTATACAAATGTGGTGGAAGATTATCAACTACATATTGAGTTTCTTTATATCTAAGATAAAAGCCATCTCACCTAACCTGCAGTGTAGGCTTTTTTATCTGAAGTAGTCACTCAAAGCCCCACCTCTCATCAAAAGAGCAGAAAAAGCACTCAGAAACATAACTATTCTAACCTATTCAGACTATGTAAGATTCAGAACAAACATATGTTGAGAATAACTAGCTTATTTTGCCTTAAAGGTACTCAAGAATTATTAGTTCAGAAGATGTGTACATCTAACATAGAAAAAGAGAACCACCTACACAGTTGTATGGAATATACTGGCTTGACGTACCTCAACTGCTGTTTGCCCACTTCCTGTGAAACAGTAGATATGTAAGCTAAAAGACAGAAACTTACTAAAAAAATTAAGAAAATAGGTCTCCAAATACATAAATTCTCCAAGATAATTTCTAAAATATATATAAATCCTTTTGTTTACTTTGAAATATTAATGACTCTAATCTTGGCTGTAATAGGTGAGTGACTTTATGTAACTCAGCTTTGTGAACCCAAACTGAGATGGATTTATGTAATTTCCTGTTTAAATAAACAATGTAAAATACTACACAACTGCAGTCATAATAAAGAATTACATATTAATTATCATTTGTATACCTGTACTCCCAGTATCTTCTATGTCACTACCAATGCTAGTATAATGGTCCAGTTTAGCTGTGAGTTCCAATTCTAATTGTTGCAGATTATGGTTTTTGATAGCACTTTCAACATCTTCAGTGAACAGAATTTGTTCTGCCAAGGAAAGAATCTTTGGAAGAGAAAGTTCAAATTATATTTTATAAATACCGAACACATACACAAACTAATCCGTTTTTCAATAATTTGCAATTGTTTTTTATGTCTGATATTTTAAATATTTTATTGTATAATTTTTAAACAAAGCTCTACATTTGCTATGATCCTAAGAACAAATAAAGCCATCTTAAAACCTGGCAAAATTTTGCCAAAACTTGCAACGTAATCTAATACAGCAAGTCTTTTCCATTAAGTGGTATGTCAGATTGCCATGTAAAAGACTTGAATATTTCAAACGTTTGCAAAGGAATCCAGTAAGTGCACATATTTTTAAGAACCTCTCTACATGATAAATGAGTAAAATGGATTTGATTTGGGTTATTTTCTTCCAAATCTAAATGCACAGTTCTTCACAAAACTAAAAGAAGTATCTTATTTGGTAATTCTGCACAGTGGCATTACTGGATCAACTACTACCTGGGAAGGAAAGAGCGATGGATCAATTGCACCTTGTGATTTTTTTCCAGCATCAACACAGTCAATTAACATTTTCTTCAGGGTCTCCTTCATCTCCAAAGCCAAACTGTTTAGCCACACCTGACAAAGAGATGAGAAAACTCAAAAATTACATTACAAATTAATTTCTCAAAGATGTTTGAACTAGACTAGGATGTGATTTTCTTACCTCCACATCATTTGATAGAAGAACTTTATTCCTAAGTGGTACAGTTTCTCCTTCTACAGATTTCATGGCAATTATGTATTTAAATTCTTCATCAAAGCTCACACTATTAATGCCTATTAATCAGAAAACATCAATAAAGTTAAATATCCTCAAAGTCAAACATATATTACTAAGTGTCTAGTCATGGAAAGAGAGGAACTGCAACGTATTATTTGGCTTCCAAGAAGCTTATCTCTAAATAAGTAAATTTAACAAATTAAGATTAATGCATTACCAGCAAAAAGTTTCTTAAGATGAGACTGGATAACCAAAGGATTTGTGGACTGCCCTAAAATTTCTAATAAGTCATCATCTCCAATGAAATAGAATCTTGGAAATGCTGAGCGCTTTTCCTATAGAAAAACAGAATAAATCATTTTTTTTTATTTCAACCCAAGTTTACTGACTTTCTTTATTAAAAAATGTATTCATGTTCACTGTACCTCCAAAAACTCATTCAGAGATTTCTGACATCTTTGAAGCTGGTCAAGTATGGTAGTTAAGGTATTTTTTATTCCTGCCCGGGCATTCAGCGATGTTATCCTATTGTCACTCTTAATATCTGACATAATGGATCTTGACAGGAAAAAGAATAAATTCATAAATACATTAGAATTTTTATTTAAATATGCCATATATAAAGTTAAGTAAATAAAAATTAACACACAGGCAAAAATATAAACAGCTGATATATAATTTTAGGTTTCATTAATGAAACATTTCAGAATTTACCTCAACATCTCACCAACGTAATTTAAGAACAATGGTTTCTTGCTAAAATTTCTCTACCCAGAACCAAGAAAATTCAATTCTTGATTTTTATTTCCATTTAAGTCATTTCAACTCAAGCCAAGACATATAATGGTACATATCTTTCCATATTTCTAAAACCTACTCCATTTTTTATCTTTTGACTTTGTTTGGAAAAAACAAACCATCTCTTTCTCCCAAAACTGTGTACTTTCTTAGTGAACAAAGTGATAGTCTTCAACATGATTCTTGAAAAAATAATTACATCATCTCTACTTCTGCTGCTAAGACTAATCTTGTGTTTGTCTGCCTTGATCACAGTCTTCGATGCTTCACGTGATTCCTTTCTTCACATGTGCCCCATTAAATGAAAACATTACCACCTTTATTCAGATATATGTTGCTATCACACATGTATATTTTATGAATTCCTGTCACTGACCATTTCCTCCATACATATGCCAATTGTTCCATGTATTTCCACCATGAAGAATGTTCTAGACTATACGTCAAAGATACTACAAAAGCTGTGTCACATTCTGTAACACTAACCTAAAGTTTTCATCAACCCTGTTAAAACGAGCTTGTTCTTTGGGTAGAGCTCCACGACCAAATATCGGTTCCAAATAGACCCATTTCCTTTGAATTTGGTTTAAATTCTGCAGGCACTCATCCAAGTCAGCTAGCTTTTTTTCCCAGACAGACACTTTATCTTCAAAACCTTTGTAATATGGAGAGTCCTTAAGAGACTGTAGAAGACAGCGATGATCTCCAACTTGATTGACTGTGTCCTTCCAGTCTTTAATAAGCCTGATAGTCTTGCCTTGGCTATCCTCATAATCTGTTAACATAAAGACAGCTCCAACTCCCCAGAGTTCAAGCTCACGTAATGCTTCTCTGATTGTGATTTCACCTTGAGCTCGGCAATTCAAATCCTATTTAAAAGCAACAATAGATCTCATATAAAACTACAGAGCATGCAACAAACTCTCCATTCAAAAATATAATGCAAATGCTACTTCTGTAGTATTAAAGATATATGCATATGGAATAACATATACCACATAAAATAAATAATAAAAGAACTATAGATCCTGTATTCAAAATAATTCATACCTTAAGTTCCATTGCTTTTTCTATAATGGCATCTGTCACCTTTAATAGATCTCCAAATAACAAACCCTCAAGTGTAGTGCCTCGGGGAAGACCCAGAAGACGAAAAAGATCCAACCAATGATCTGGAGAAAGATGTTCTCCTCTTACATATTTAAGGAGTGGAATTATCATCTACAGAAAAAATGCACATGTAAATCCATCTAGTCGTTATGAAAATTGCATCTCTTTGATTATGGAGTGACATGGCTATTCAAACAAAAATAAAATTTAAATTCTTAAACTGAGGTACAGTTTTTCCAGTTCCTGAATTTAAAGTTTGGCAGTGTAGTTCTGAAGACAATTCATCGTAAATCTGCTTCTGTGTAAGCTGTAACGACACTCTGTTTACTGTAGAGAACTAAAGGTTCCCAAACGTAAGTGAAATGTCCAAAACACTATCAGAAGACATTTTGTTAAATATTAACTGGTTTTATTGTAAGAAATGAACAATGAGGTATAGAATGGAGTACATTACCCAGTAATACCAAAAAATTTTTTGTTTCATAGGCCTTTATGAAATTCATAGAATCACAGAATTATTTGGGTTGAAAATCATTTTAGAGATCACCTGGTCCCAAACCCCCTGCAGTGGGCAGGGACACCTTCCACTAGTCCAGGTTGCTCAAAGCACCACCCAACCTGGCCTTGAACATTTCCAGGATAATTAGCATCTTACTTTATATTTGTCCACTTCTTTTTGCAACTTTACTGTCATTACAGTATGTTCTTCCATCTTCCTCAGTCTGTCATGCCAATTAAACAAAAATTCTTCAAATAGGTATATCTTACTTCTGCACAAAAATCAAACATAAAAAGGTCATAACAACACAGTACTACAACCACACTTCTATGCCCATTAAAAATAAAGTAACAAAATGTTACCTAAAAGTAATCCAGTCTTCTTTGGCTTTTTCCTGAAAACCTTGATAAAATTCTTCATACAGTGCCCAGACTTCTGCACAACTCTGAATATCTTGACTTACAGCTTCTGACAATGATAAGTCGGGCTCTTCCAATTTAAAATGATGGCATTCTTCACTGCATAAAAAGATCATTTCATTATGCATTACATTCTTCCACTGTACTTCTAGAGATTAAGAAATGGTACCACACAGAAATCATCATTCTTTTTTAAGAAAAGTCATTGTCTTTATTGAAGAATATTGCTGCCAACTGCAATTTCCTCATAACCTTCTTCTTGAGTAGAAATAATAAAGAAATATGAGCAATAACTCTTTTATACAACAACCTTCTCCCATATTCTCAATTATTTTCCATAAACTTTCCTTTATTTTTTATTTATGAGAAAGGTGAATTAATTTCTGCCCTCAAAAATCAAAGCTGGAAAGAAAATTATTTTGAATTGATTGTTTCTTCATGGTGGTAAAAAGAATATGCTAGTCTTATTTACCATCATTTACATGCCAAGGTAAGAAGTTAAATAGAAAAATTCATCCTCAAGATCTGCAATAATGAGAACAGACACTTACTGGGAGAGGCGAGCTCCTGTCCACTTAAGTTACAGGAGTTTGTTTCAGACCAATATCCCAAACCTTCCCTTAGTGAGAATTTCAAAAGTCAGAATTAAGTCTCTAGTGTACAAACTTCCTTTTGCAAGACCTTAAGAGACTTCTCAATTTATTTATCTAAAAAACATCTAGAAAAACTTAGCTTAAGAAATTCATGTTAGGTAAAATTAACAAAAAGGACCCTGAGAAGCTAATGAAAAACATGTAATACAAATTAAATTACTTACAATATCTGTTGTGATAAAAATTAGTGAACATTTTCTGAGATACTATTGCTGCAAAAGATCAGTACATTAATGAATAAGATATACACGGAAATAAACATACATACATGAGTTTTTCTTTCACGGTTTCAAGTTCATCAAATTCTATTTTTTTTTCCTTTATCATCTGAGCACTTTTCTCAAGTACATCCTGACCACCTGTTTCAATGACATCATCACTTGGCTTTAGCTGATCCCAGCGAGCTTTAAATTTTTCCAGGTCTTGAAGATATATATCGATACGTGAAAGCACATTTCCTTTCATCATTTCCATCTGCAAAGCAATAAGCAGACTTAATGGACTGTATCTACAACTATGATCAAAATCAAAGCACCAACTTCAAAACTTGATAACGACAACTTGATCAAAAACCAAACTCAAAAAACTTGTATAATACCTGAATAAATAGTTCAACTTTATTCCCCTTGTTTTGTTTTTCTTTTAAAGGGGGCACTACTTTTTTTTATTATGCTAGTACTTGAGACCTATTTATTCAGCCTATGCTACCTACTTAGGCTTGCTTGCCTCTTATAGCACACAGAAAAATTGCTACATTTATATGCCAAATTGATATCTTCAGTAGAACTTCAAGTGAGTTAAGTAGTTTGCCTATGGACTGGAACTACAAAACTATGCATAGGTTAGCAAAGTTACGTGAAAAGAAAGTAAAAAGCTTCAATACTAAAAACGTGATAAAGAAATAAAAATGCTATCTTTAAACTCTCTTCTACTCTTCTCCTCTGTTAACCATTGCATTTATTAAGCCATTTCTGTCACCAGAAAGTTGTTTTGAGACAGAACTACAACAATACAACATTTATTTCAGCATCAGTTCAAGGGAAGTTTCCCCTAGTTACTGCTTAAGAGTCTAAGTATTCTTCCTTAGACGGCTCTCCCTCAACTCAATAATGCCTGTGTTATTATTGACCTGACAATATTGATGGATTTAACCTAAGAAAAAAGTATTGTTCCAGATATATGCAAAATAATTTCTACATTTTCAGGTAAAATATTAAGCTTTCATTGCTACCTGCTCAGCAACCATGAGCTGGTGGCTTTCCATCATTAATTCAAATTTATCCCATGTAGCTCTTAGGTTACTGATACTGTCCAAACCTGCGCCAGCCACAGTTCGCAGAAGTTTGTTTTTATCTTCAGCCTCGTGAAACAGGAGAAAAATCTAAAATCAGAAAGATCAAAAACAAGTATGCATGCAAAAATTCAGCAAATCCTGTTTATCTTTAGATAAATACATATGAATCGCTAATTCTGTATGCACATATAATAAACTTATATACAGCTGCTTTTTTAATTCTACTTATAGAATAATATCAAAACACTTGAAAAAATAGTATCTGAGGTATTTAGAGAAAGTCTAAACCTTGATCCTCACACGAGATAAATAGAAGTGATGTAAACTACGAAAGAGGTAAGTGCCAGCTAATACATTGCAGAGATCAACTCAATCAAATTGGAGAACAGCAGCAGAGCAACAGAATTTGATAAATCTGTGTGTATGTTTGCTGGCTTTCGCTGGGGTGTAGTTAATTTTTTTCTTAGTAGCTGGTATGGAGCTGTGTTTTGGACCTGTCATGACAATGATGTTGATAACACAGGGATGTTTTAGTCGCTGCTGAGCAGGGTTTACACAGAGCCAAGGCCTTTTCTGCTCCTCACCCCACCCCATCAGTGAGGAGGCTGGGAGTGCACAAGGGGCTGGGGGGGACACAGCCAGGACAGCTGGCCCCAGTTGACCCAAGGGACATTCCAGACCTTATGGCACCAAGCCCAGCACATAAAGGTGAGGGAAGAAGGAAGGGGGCATCCAGAAAGATGTCTGTCTTCCCAAGTCACTGTCATGCATGATGGAGCCCTGCTCTCCTGGAGATGGCTGAACACCTGCCTGCCCATGGGAAGTGGCAAATTAATTCCTTGTTTGCTTTGATTTTGTGCAGCTTTTGCTTTACCTCTTAAACCGTCTTTATCTCAACCCATGAGACACAGCCAGGCGAG
Source organism: Rhabdornis inornatus (assembly GCA_013397075.1). Taxonomy (NCBI): domain Eukaryota; kingdom Metazoa; phylum Chordata; class Aves; order Passeriformes; family Rhabdornithidae; genus Rhabdornis; species Rhabdornis inornatus. The sequence goes on from VWZS01008597.1 coordinate 666,554, forward strand.
ATATTCCATGCCATATAATATTGCCTTTCCTTTCCTTTCCTGAACTTTCCTTTTTCCTTTCCTGAACTCTCCTTTCCTTTCCCTTCCCCATTTGAGATCCTCTACTCTATCCCATCTGCCTTACATCCACTGCCCCAAAATTATGGGGTTTCCTCTACATGCTGTTTCTTCCTGTTCATCTACCCTGAGCCTTGTATGGAGCTCTCTGACATGAAGGAAATCCCTCAAATAGTAGACACCTATATGCATCAATAACTGCACTGAGCTCTCAGTGGAGCTATGAAATAAACCCAGGAGGATGAGCCACAAGGCACCTACCCCAGGGCAACAAGGATTGCTCCGGGCTGCAGCTGACTATACTACTGGGACTTGATTCAGTTCCTCACAAATACATTTTCCGGCCATTCCAGATGTCCTGTGGTACTTGCATGGCCTCCAGCTGCAACTACAGAAAGGTAAAGGCCTCCCAGAACTTATCTGTCATGTTTGCCAGCCTACTGGGGATGTTGGAAATGCATCTCAGTAACTCTAGAACTGCACTTATGGGCAACTGGACCAGACCTCTCCTGAGTATATTAGCAGTACTTGCACTGCAGACACCTGCACATAAACACCTAAACTCAGATGCATTCATTCAGATCTGAATCCTTCAAAGGACAAATACCATCCAGTTTGGAAGAGCCAATATGGGTTTTGTAGAATTCCACAATCTTGTAGAACCAGAGCTCTTTAAAGGCATCAGTAAGGATACAGATGAAGTAACGTTAAATATAAGTTTCTAAAAAGCTTTTAACACAAACCTTCATCCAAGGCATTTAAGGAAAACTGGTAGCCCTGACATAAGAACAAAGGTCCTTACAAAGATAATTAATTGGGAAAAAGAAAACAACATTAGGAGGAAATGGCTAGTTCCTGCAATCAAAAAATATCACCTATGGAGTTCTGCAGATACCTGTTCTGGACTGCTCAAAGTGTTTATAAAAGAATTGGAAAAGGAGATCAGCCTGTGAAATGATAAAGTTTACTGATAATACTATGTTATTTCAGGCATTAAAATATTTCACCTGTGAAGAACTGCAGAATGAATGTAGAAGAAATAATGACTGATGATACTGATGACAAGCAAAATTCAACTAGATAACCATGAAGTGACATAAATGAGAAAAAATAAATTTCACATGTATAAGTTGAGTCCCAAGATAAAAAGTGCACTTCAGACTGGTATCTTGGGGTTATGGCAGCTAGTTTTACCAAATGGAAGCTTAATCTAAGGAGTAGGAAGCAAAACAAATGTCATGATTCACAGAGAATAAAAAGATAATAAGAGGTAATATTACTATTTCATCATGTAAATCCATGGTTTATTCAGATCTTAAAAACTGAGAAAAATCTGTTGGTCACACAGAAAAATGAAATAGAAAGAAAAGACTTATCAAAAGGCAACAAGGATGATCAAAGTTATGAGTGAGGTTATGCATAATAAAAGATTAGATTAATTTACACTCTTCAATCTACAACAGAGATTGCTGATACCAGACACAACAAAGTAGAATTGTCATGTGCCATGAAAAGGAAGAATGGGAATGGTCCATATCTTTCCAGTACAAGACATAAATGGTATGAAGTTAACACATGCTAGTTGGAAAAAAAAATAAAAAGAGGGGTCCTTCATGTAACGGGTAATATACACTTCACCAGAGTATATTTTGGATGTCAAACGTGTATTTGCTCCCAAGAGAAGACCAGGTAAGGCTGTGGAAAAGAAATCCACTGAGTGTTACTATATGCTCCTAAATACCACATAAAAAACAACAAGGTTCCAGCTGAAGTAAAGCAGTAGAAGTAAAGAAGTAAATTAGAAGTAAAAAATATCAAATATGCTACGTTGATTTTATTTTCTCCCCTAGGTAAATCACTCCATCGATGGACACTAATTACTGTGCTACATGGACTACTGCCCTGACCCTATGTGACCTCCACACTATCTTTATTAGTTATTATTAAATGTAAGTTTCCATACCAGAAAGTAATTAGTTTTATAGCTGTTGTTCTGGATAGAATAAAATAGTATCTTACCCCTTCTTTTCGTTCATGTAGGCTTAAATATTTTAAATTGTCTTCTGCTATTTCCTCTACAGTCTGAGGCCTAATCACTAGTGTTTCCATGGCATCAGTGAGAAATGTAGAAACATCACATAGGTGAGCTACATAAAGATGGAAAATAAAGTTATCATGGAGAGAATATTTGTAGTTTTTAATATCCAAGTCAGAAAAATGCACAAGGATAAAGCATTAGTCATAAGTATGCAAAGCATTTGTTTAAAAATTGCAGACTCCAATCTTGTCTACTACCTGAACAAAAGTTGCACATTTGTGTTTACACATATGTTTATGTTTACACATTTTCAAACGTGATCCACTGCATGCAGTGTATGATTTAGACCATAAGTATCAGAGTCCCTTCTGAACATTAAACATAAAAAACATGAGGCATTTATTTATATACTTCCAAAGGCTGTATAGGTCTTTTTATTTTAGGTAAACAGATAAAAATAGATGTTAAAGTTACTTTTGGGTTCTTTGGGTTTTTTCTTTTTGTTTTGGTTTGGGTCTTTTAAAGAGGCTAACTAACTAAAGTCACCTTACTTTACACATTGAAAAGACTCACAAACAAATGCCTGAATAAGCTATAATGCTGTATTTAACTACCAAGGTAAAACTCTTTTGATACTGAGAAAGGAGCTGTACAGGAAATGTTCCAGGAAAGATTCACCTTTCAGTTTATGGAAATAATTCACTTTCTTGCGCAATCTCTGTTCTATGTTTCCTGTGACAACCATTAGATTTAAAGCACAAAGCACTGTTGTTCCTTATGATCTACACTGTACTCCATTTTGTTTTGCTGCTCCAGATATAGGTCGGCCACCCAAAATAGGGAAATGTTTTGCATTCTTCAACATAGTTCTAACAGTTTTGACAATCTAAGGCGACAAGCAATTCTATGGAGTAAGTCTAGATTATTTTAGACTCTTCATGAAGTATTTCAGTTTGTAAAAGAAAAATGTAATAGCATTTTTATTACGTTTTATGACACCTTCTCAAACACCTAGGAAATTTTCCTCCCTCAAACATTCAATGTATTTTCCTCTGAAGCAACAAAATTTTCTTCAGATAAAAGAAACAAGTAAAACAATGTTCATATGTATTATTTTACACCTGTAACAGATGTATCCCAAACAAGAGAACAGGTAAGATACACAATGGACATCAAAGGGTGCTAGATTAGGTCTGTAGTGAAAAAGTAATATTGAGGAATACACAGCTATAACAGATTACTTTTCTCTGCATTGTGATTTCTGTAATTCACTGTGTCCAAAAGTAAAATATTTCTTTAAATGAGTATTTACATTAACACGGATGTGCCCAAGTACAACAGAAACAAACAAAAATGACGTAGTGTTCATTGAAGTTATTTACCTTGAATAGATTTTCTCAGAGAAGCAACTAGAATGTCGTACAACTTCTGGATGAAATCATCAATTACAGTTTTCACAGGGTTGCAATTAACAGTTAAACAATCTATTCGGATCGTGCTTTTAAAAAAGAGATTAAAAGACAGCAAATATTCAGTAGCTTAGTATCATAATATAACATGTTAGTATCTCTAGATCTATGTACATCTATAGTTTACCCTGACTTTGTAGTCTAATGAAAAGTTTTCTTTATAATTCAACAAATGAAAGTCACAGCTCATTGTGAAAATTGCTCACAGTACTGAAATATTTATAACAATTATGCATATACACTTTCAGTTTTATGAGGACTGAGGTCCAATAAAACCCTGAGGATCTGCTTCTCCAAATAGTTAGAAAATGGCTTGGTTTTATATAACAAGTGCCATAAAATTCTGAAAGGCTATTACCATACTCAGAAGAAAAATGCTTTCATTATTTTTATATTCATGTCTTTAATTCTCTAATTTCCATGACAGTTTACTAATTCAGCCTTCAATAGTAATAAGAACAGAAGAAAATCCATAGAAAGTCATTTCAAGGCCCCATATCTAATATATCAGGGATCACATGTAGATACCTAAAAAATATTAAGAAAAAGGTCTACCTTATTTGATCCCTTCCTGACCATCCTCCCTCAACACTGTATTTTCAACTCATGGATTTCTTAGCAACACGTTGCTTTTGGCTATAAGGCACATCAGCCAGTTTCTCTTCTATTCACCTCAGTCTGTCCATAAACTCATGGAAATCTTTACTACTCAGAGTATCACTACCCAGCAAGTTCTACCAGTCCATTCTCCAGCATGAAATGTCACATCTCTTTTCTTGTTCTAAACGTGATTCCTACCAGTTTTACTTTAGAACTCTAACTATACAGTACAATAAGTTCATGTGAATATATGTAAGAATAAAAGCCTACCCTAGCACATTTTAAACTGTAAGTTTTAAGAGGTAATCAAATGTTTCAATACAGGAAGTACTTCATGACAAGCATTTGCTACATCTGTTCCTAACTGTCATATATATTTCACATGTACAGGACTTAGCTAAAAGATTTGTTAAAATGTTATGCCTTGCAGTATTTCAGAACTAGCCCTGAATTCTGAGAAAGTTTCCCATTATATTAAGAGGAAGTGATCCACATTTTTCAGAGAAGGTGGCACAAATAAAAGAGTATCTAAAAATAAAAATTAAAATCGAAACATTTAAAAACTACATCAACATTTTAAAAACACTTGAAATTCTATCTATATCTTCATCTCTATTTTACTATTACCTTTAAAATATCTGATAGAATACACTATTGAAACAAAAGAATAGAGCCACACTATACCTTGGAAGACGTTCTGCTTCTTTCCCTCTCACTTTTAATGCCTTGAAGTTTTTTTCCCAGTCCTGTTTGCTAGAAAGATGTGTCTTCACCAAAGGTTCCATATCTACTTGGCCAATTACAACCCATTCCTTTCCAACAAAAATTTTTATTCCATGGAAAAGAAATATTTTACAGATTAAAATACTGTTTCTCAATAACATTAAAATACTTAGTAATATTTTCTCTCTAACCTTTGTGCTTCTTCAATTATCTACAGATTTTCTTAGTGCAAAAATCAGGAGGTAAAAAATGGTTTGACATGTTTACACATTGAAGGATATTCAAAACAGAAAAGAGTGAAAAGTCTATTATACAGAGCTTTCACAGGAAACTACACTTATATTTCAAGTCAGCCATGTGCTTAAGTGATTGGCTTAACATGGATGGACTTGTTAAGCTTTTCCTTATATGCCTTGAAGAAAAAGACAACAATGCACAAATGCCATTGCTCAGCTACTTCTAGAATGTCCAAAACATAAAATGATACAAATCTAAGGGAAAAAAGGCATGAGTCACTCCATTATTGAAAATACCTTGAATTGATTAGAAACATCTGTCAGCCTTCTGAACAAATCCTCTGCTTTACTGAAAGCAGTCAGAAATCCATTTGCATTTCTTTCAGTCATAACAGTGAATATAGACTCATCTTCTGCCTCACTTACTCCCCTAAATTGATTTGGAATAGAGATGAATCTCTTCATTTCTCTGTAATATCTAGCTCGTACTTCTTCAAAAGGAGGTCTGAATTGCAAGCGACCTTGCCTAAAAAGTGAAACAAATAATATAAAAACTAATATTTTAATGCAATCTGCACCCAAACATTTCCTTATAAGGCAATAAAAAAATCTTACTTGAATGTTAGATCAATAATTATCTCTGGTAAATTCTCATTGAGTGCTTCTAAGCCCATTTGATACTGATGCTCCAGAGCTTTGTAAAGTTGATGATTCCAGTGTTGCCTCCAAGCTTTCATATCACTCGATCTGAAACCCTAAAATTTAACAATGTTTATTTTTCTTTTATTCCTCAAACCATAATTATAAGATGAAATTGCACATGGTGTAAGATCTGAAGACCAGGATCTTAGTAAAATTCAGTAATCACACAGCTGGAATAGACTGGGTCATGGCAGCAAGCTGGTCAGAGTTTAAAGACCATCTGAACGTCATACTTGAGTCACACTGTTTAGTTTTAGATAGTCCTGTGTGGAGCAAGGAGTTGGACTTGATGGTCCTGGTGGGCCCCTTCTAACTCAGGATATGAGTTTTTGATTTTGTGACCAGTTATTGCAGTTATTGCATTTATTTCAAACTAATATAGGAATTTTTAAAAATATCCAAATCAAACCATTTCTCTGGTAGATCAACATAAGAACTTCACCGAGATTCATCACCCATTGGTTTACTGGAACGTTCTTCAAGGTTACACTAAAACGCACAGGACTCTGCTGGAAATAACATTAAGAGCTGGCCGAATAAGAGATTTAAACTTGTATCACACCTGCTATCTTCTTATAATACGTAAGCTACCTTTTAAATAGTATTTACAAAAATTCTTGTGTGTTTCCATAGAACAATGTTAACTAACAATTGAAAGTTTTACCTCAAAGAATTCCACTTTTCATTGGAATCTGCTACACTGCACTGTAAGAACATGTAAAGCCTTATCATACCATCAAGTTCTGTAAACCACAGAATATTCTGAGCTGGAAGGGACTCACAAGGATCATCAAGTCCAACTCTTAAGCGAATTGTCCATATGGGGATCATTACTAGCACCCTGACCAACTGAGATAAATGGTCATTTGCAAGTCATGGAGGGATTTGTAGAAGGACAGAGAAGCTAGAAAATAAATTAGAAACTCCTTCCAGCTTAAAAGGTTCTCTTGTTTAATTGGAGATTTTCAGACAGGGCTTTGGAGGCAGTCCAGGGTTGCTGCAGGAAGCTACACAGTTAAGGTCTGCCCTACAATTCAAAGCTGCTCATAGGAGCTCTTCCAATAGAAAGATTCTAGAGATTAAGAAAACTTGAAATTGTCCTAATTAAGCCTTAAGGCAATTATAATAGGGTTTTTTAAGAAATATGTAACATATTGATAACAACAGCAGTAAGACTATACCATTTTATAATTTTTGGAATGTGAAAAAAATATACATTTGGTTAGGTTTTATCACTTCTACTCAAAGATTTTTAAAGAGTGACTGAATATAGTTTCAGTAATTTTTCATCTAAAAACATTGTGTAATACCAAAATAATTTTCAAACAGATCCTAATGGAAATATAGATTCTTTTCATGAAATATACTGGCTTAAAGATAAAAATCTGCAAATTAAACTCCAAAAGAAATCAAGCCAGATTATTTTTCCTATTATCTTGAGAAAATGAAAACAAAATTAGAAGCCTAATACTATAAAGACACTGCATTTATTTGACTGGCAACCACCAACAAAAGTCATCTGCATTTGCTTTATAAAGGATAATAACAACATATCCATTTAAGAATATAGTCCTTTGATTGCTGAAGGCTACAGGAAATACTAAACTTACTTGAATTATAACTCAAAATAGCTTACTTTGATAATATGATATTTTTAAACAAAATCTTTACCATCTTACTCAATGATATTAAATGTCTTTTCCAACCCTAATGATTCTATGATTCTACTCTAAAAGTTGTCAGTCAATAAGTGACTAAACAAAAATACGTTCTTCCCGTTATTTCAGACAGAGGTGCATTTAAATTACAAATTTTATACATTTGTTTTATTCTGTGTGTGGATCACCCATTATCTGTACCAATTTCTTCATTTTACCTTGCATTAATGGCTCAGACACAACTGATCTACATCACCCAAGGTTCTCCCATCTTCTCATCTAACACCTGTCATTGACCAAAAGTTCTTCTCCCATTGCTAGTGTGACATAAAAAAATTATCTCCATCCTCCTCATCTGAGATTTTACCTCACATCTGGCATTAACTAGGACACATGTTTTCCTAAGACAACTAATAACTCCTTAACCAAAATTAATTCAGTCATGCTATGTTTGAGTCTTAAATCCTGATTGATGTTGAAAAGTCAAATGTTCACAGTATGCAGTAGGAAAATCAAACCCTGCCTGTGACTCGAGGCTGGCAAAACCAGTTCTGAGCTCCTGAAGTCCCTCTTTCCAACGCTGCTGCTGCCATAGTAGATCAATATTCATAAGCGATATGACCTGTTAAAAGAATTTTAAGGAATAATAAACATATTCATCATCACGTAAATGAAAGAAAGGTTAAGCTATTCTATAACAGACATGACTTCAATTTCATCTGGAAAATATACCTTTTGAATGAAGTTTGCATGCCACTTTCTTAGTTTTCTGTTTTCAGTGGAAAGCCGTTCAGCAGCAGCTTGGAGTTTTTTGATATAAGCGTCCAGTTCTCTGGGATTATCCCATGTTATTTGGGCTTTTCCTCCAGGACCAGATTTTGAATGCTTTAAAAACACACAAGCTTTGTAACTTTTAATGACAAAAATTACCAGCTAGCATACAGAAGTGATAATATAAGAAAGATGGTTTTATTCCTAGCAAAAAAATGGAGGATTTCCTTTCCCTAGCTGCACTAGAGACAAAATAATCTGGCAAATCACAGACATGTAGGGGCATAGTATTATAGCTACATTAGTGCACTGGAGAAGGATTAATGGCAGACTCCCAGCAGAGTTTGAAACAGATCAACTGATGTTGAGACTGCTGCTCCACAAACATAAGCAGACATCTGAAGATGAGAGGACACCTTAAACACCTCTCTTGGTCTTTGTTCTGCACAGATGAAAACCGAAACTGTGACAATAATTGCTAATCGACTTCACCTGTTAATCAAGAAATATTTTTTAAAATTACAATGCAATAAATGTAGAAAAAGCAGCACAGAATATGCACAGATACCACAGACACCAATTTGAAATTAAAGACAAAGAGAGATGAATTCACCTTAATTATCTGTTCAAATGCCAGAGCAGATTGTAACATCATTGGCTTTTGACTCCCAATCATTTGTTGATCAATAGAATTATAGAAATGTGCCACCTGTAAAAAAAGGAGAGCTTAAATTTGAAAGGAAAAAAAAAGTCTTATGTCATCTTTGATTAAGCTGTAGGGGTATCTCGGATGTCAGACACCTCATGTGAAATTGAATGGAAATATAAGCCAAACAAAAACATATGTGATATTGAGTGCAATCAAAAAATTATACCACCCACCCCAAAAAATCCCACGCATACTTCCATTAAAATATTTGCTAATATATTCTCAGTTGAAAACTAGCAATGGTGAGGACAAGTTGCTACATTTTATGACAATTTCCTTTAGTCATAATTATAAAAATCTGAGACTAAAACCAGTTGATCAACTAATTAATTGTCTTATTTTTGTATATTCATACAGTAACTTCATATGGTTTTAATAGTACATTTCAAAAGAAGACACATTCTGAAATTTTGAAGCATATCTTTACTTTTGTTTTCTTTTATGGACTTAGCTAATTTATTCAAGAAAGAAGTCACTTTCATACAGTTAAGCACAGTGAAAAGGTTAACCACAGATGGAAAAGGGAGCACTTAAGAAAAGTTCAAGCTGGGAAGTCAGAACAGCAAGTTATGGCATGATCTCATACCTGCTTGAGGATGACTGCCTGCTTGCAGAACTTCTGTGCAGTGTTAGCAACATGCTGTATTTTAGCTGGTATAGCAAACCCAAGTGCTGATAGCTGTCGTACTTCTCTTAGCAGAGTCACCAAACGATCTGAGTAAAGTATGTTTAATGCTCCAGAAATGGGATCCAACTCCATCACAGGGCTATTAGCTTGGATACTGAACCAAAATCAACCATATTACTGAATATAATTTGATATTTATCCTTTCTTAGGTGCATTTTACCATAATATAGCAACCTATTCTAAACAGCTTGATGTTGCTCTATTTTTTTTTCTATGCTTATTAACATTTTAATTTCCTCAGAAATTATTCCAGTAAACTTCCCTTTAAATCAAAGCAAATGAAGGTAAGACAAAATTTTTCAGGTTTGCAGTGTAGTGTACAGACTGAACTGACCTTTAAAAGCAATCTAAATTACACTGTATCCATCATAGTCTCTCAAGCAGGTGCCTTTACCCACCCCAGTCTCCTGCACTGCAAAGGGGGGGAGAAATAATGACAGAACCAAAGTAAGAACCAAAACTTGCATCAATGGAACATTTTGGAATATTCAGCCAGATGCTAATGAGAACATCAGCCTATCTTCAGACTTTACTCCATTTTTCTTCTGCTTTAGCAATGCTTCTCCCACCATCCTTTCATACACTTCAGCCTTACTCTTTTTTTTTTCCTCATCTCTTTTCTAGTTCCCATATCCATTGCATTCCCCTTTGCAGGGAGCTACTTTTTTTCTTGTTCTTTTAATTAACCACTTCGCATCTTTTAAATTCTGACAATAACAAATTTTTATGGTACTAATAAATTAGATGTCTATTATATATTTGAGTATTATCATTAAAATAAAAGTTTTCACTTAAGTATCAACTCCTGTATCTTCTGTAACTGTGGACAAATTCTTTTCAGAAAAAATTTGCAGCACTCAGAGTTGAAGACAGAAGCTATGTGGCCAAAACAAAAACTGTTAAAATACATTTCAGTATCATATACAGAAATTTTATTATTTTGGGAAAAAAAATTCACGAAGTTTAAATTTATATGCTTACCCTTCTTTCATCTGCCTTATGTAGACTGCAGAATTTCTCATGAATAACAATTACTTTTTTACTCTACATGTGTCATCTCTATATCACAGCTATACTCTCATCTAGTTTCTATACATTACCACTATAAGGATTACAATGGGTAACAAGAAAAAACAACATGCAAACCAAACATGTCTTTCATTCCAGGTGCTAACAGAAACTTCAAGACTAGTTATTAATCTGCAATATTAGCTATTAATTAGTAATTAATAATATTGTCCTGTATGCTTTACCTTACCAAGGATGATGAAAGTGTAATAAATTGTTCTATTTTGCCCCTCCATTCATTCTCAACTCTGTAATATTTTTAATTTCTTTTGTCAAGTTCTAATGAATTACACCATACTACAGATTTCATTACTTAATAAACACTATTTAAACAAGAATGTATTTACCAAAGTCCTGACTTGGGATTGGATAATTCTGACTGGATATTCCTAGACCAATCATCAAATTGTTCTTGCTCATATACTTTTAACTGTTCCAGAAAACAATTTGCACTTTGATGAAAAGTTTGAAATCCAGGTAAGTCAGACAGAAGAGCCTCTGCTAGCTTGATAGAATCATCCACCTTAAACATAACAAAGAAAAGAAGCTTAACTTCACAGTATTCAAACAGAAAAGAAAAATCACCATAATAAAGATCAGCATTACAAAACATCCAAGTGAGATTCAAAACCTGATTAGTAAAAAAAAATTAATTCTGAACTGTGTCCCAGACATGTGAATTCTCTTTACAGTAAATTAAGTTTACTGGAATAAGCTGCCCACTGACAAGACTGACGATGGCATCCACCCCTATTAAGATACCCCAGGATATCACACTTGGCCTTTAATTAACTCTCTGTAAAGCTACAGATCTCCCATGAGTCTTCTGTTCTATCTGTAAGGTCCATGACAATACTCACAGGTATTTGAAACGGAATTTCACATCTACAGGTGGACAAATTAAAACCCTAGTCAATACAATCAGAGGACATTTGAGAGCAATTTTAAAAATTTAGCTCTGCCTAAAGCAGACATAGAATTGACATACATCAGCTGAACCAGGCTAAGAGTTATTCCAGGATAAGCAACTTCTATTATCATTCAAATCGATAGTTATTGTAGAGGGCACTTATGTTCACATCACAAAAAACATTTTGATTTTCAGTGGTCAATGTTGTCTGAAAAATGTTCAAAGTTTCCTACTAAAATGTAAATACAAACTTACAAAAACAAGATAAATTAAAACAGGATGGTTGTACATCTACTTTTACTACTGTAAATTCCCTGGCAGGCACAAGTTCAAAATGTACTACTCTTTGATTTCAAGAAGACACTATAAAGGTTGGTAATAACAAGTGAGAATTCGGATTTCAAAATATGGATATCTGCGAATCCTAAATACAATTTTAAAATGCAAGCTGGAGGGTAACATTTAACAAAAACAGCTACTGTATGAATTTTGTTCCTTTTTTTTTTTAAAGAGGCAGTTCAGTTTACTACAAAAAGACTACATTCTGGGTCTGCCAATAAAGTTTAACTTAGCAAGCAGCACCACTGGTAAGGAACCTTGATTATATAACTCTTGGGAAGCACACAAATTTTCTGGGAGGAATTCCCCCCAGAAATGTCAAATACCATGTTTTACATTCTATGATAAATTGTGTGCAAACAGCAACAGAATCTGTTACCTTCAGTTCCAGCTGCTGTACCCAAACAATATTATTGACAACTTCAGAAAGGTTCTTGCCTGACAGTGGTCCAGAAACATCAACAGGAGCACCATGGCATCGAGTTTCAAAGTCTGTCTCATAGTCTAACAGATGCAAAAGATTCATTAGACCAGAAATTTAATAGAACAACCTTAGATCATTATTGCATATAATATTATATAAAAATATACTAGGAAAACAGACATAATTCTAGAAGTAAACAAAGATCCTAGCATTCACAAAAAAACTAATGCAATTAGATACCTTTTACATAATCTTGAAGTGCTGCCAGCAATGTTTCCCTTTCAAAAAGCAATTCTTTGCTTATATTTGGGTGCTTTATCAGTTCCTTATGTTTCTGAAATATTTGAAGAAGCTGGAATATGAAGATTTTTAGAAGTTATCACTTTCTGATGAAAAAAATTAAACATCGGCTGACACCACCCAATAGTGCTGTCTCTGGCTCTATGCCCTTACTCCTATTCCCTAAACTGACTACTTAGGAATTAAATAACTTGATCTTCAGGAAAGTTTTCAGACTACAGAACTATTCATACCTGCTGTGGACTGTCCAGAATTTCTGAAATAAATTTCTTCAATTTGCTTGCTATTTTTTGTTCCGCTGGTGCAATGATTCTTTCATACTGAGAGACTGCTGCTTTCCATAATGGCTAGAGATAATGAGTTCATGTGTTAGTTTAGGACTACACACATTACAGAAAGACACAGAAAGAACATGAATAAATTAAAAATAAGCATTATACCTCTGTGTAAGGATTATAGTGCACAGGATTCAGGCCAGCAAAGGGTTCAAACACATTGGAAAGATGTAAAGAATTTTGTTCTCCAGCTGGCAAAAAGAACATAAGTTTTTCATGCAGTGTTCTAACAGTTAGCACCTATGAGGGAAAAAAAGTATTTGATATAACAAACGTATTTTTACATAAAATTTATATTTACAAGTACATATCTCTCTCCTTGTACAAGAAACTTTTGGAAGGCTCAAACAAATATAGAAATATGGAATACTATCTGACTCTGAAAAGATTATGAAAGTATTTTAATTCCCTTTTTTAACTTGAAACAATGCTGTTTAATTCTGTGTCTAATGGAACTGATATGTATAATTCAAATCTCTACCTCATCAAGACGTTGGCCAAGTTTGGCTATGAGTTCAGGGAAATATTTCTCATTTTTCCACGGATGTAGAGTGTAACGTTGCCATAGCTGTCCAGTTAGGTATTCACAAGCTGACACCCACTGTTCACAAACCAAGATGCCAGCCTGTATATTTTCTTTAACATTGTGAAAAGTATCCTCCCACAAATTCAAAGCTGCTAATTTTCTCTGAACAAATCTACCTAGTGAGCCACCTAGAAGACAAACAAGTATTAAAAAAAACAAGATGTTATGTTTGTTTAAAATAATTCCTTTAAAGCTACACCACATTCCAATCACATTAAAAAAAAAAAAACAGTGTAGTGCCTTGATTTCAAACCACACAAACACAGCAATAACTGATTATTTTGTTTCAGATTTAACGAATCACTTGAATACCTCCAAGGTAAACAGAAGTTGGTCCAATACATGAAGCTGATGGATTTGGATTCTGGATTCCACACACAAGCACCTGTCTTTATCAGCAGCAATGGCTGTATCTGGCTGCTTCCCACAACTCTTCCTCTCACACACACATCTGGCAGGAGCACAAAAACTCACTGTCCTATGCCTGTCCCCAAACACGGGGCTGCTGACAAGAGAATGAGAGAAGAACCTCTCTGCACATCCTGCTCTCACCTGCACACAGACTGAACTGACCTTTAAAGGGAGTTCATGTAAATAATTTTTTTATTTAGACATAAAGACAGGGAGGCAAACAGAAGCATGACAAACCCAGCTCATAGGCTGAAAGGTATCCAACTCCATCATCTAACTATCTATCACCTTCCCAAGCATGTGTGAAGGCATCTACCAGAACTGGCTGAATTGCCACATACTAGAAGGCAAGTAACGTTCATGCATCATAATTACAAGAAGCAAGCACCTTCATGCTATGGGCTGTTATTGGTGCCTTTACAAGCAAAAAGATCTCTGCCTAAGGAATAATTTTAATTTTCTCAACTGTTCATTTAACAAAGACTGCATAAAGGTTTACCTAGCACATCCAAGAGATTATGCATGCGAGACTGTGGATAAGGATCATGTTCTGTTTGTCTCCACACACTATCAACAGTATCCTTGGTAGCCTCCACCAAATCCACAACTTCAAACAGTGAGAGAGTATCCAAGTTGTAATAATCCTAGGGAAAAAAAGATCCTTATTATGGTTAATTTACAAACAGTATTGTTGAAACACGCTTTCCTGAAGCTGGCAAGTGGTGTAGTTTCCTGAGGTTTACTGCATAACAGAATATGTCATAATCCTCTCAAAAAATCAAGCATGTGTTTAAGTTTATTCAGGTGAAGTATTCATTCTTATCTGAAGCACTATTCAAGAAAGTGTTTTGTGGGCACCAAAAGTGTTGCATAACAGCATTAAGAGTGTCCTTTTCATCTCTTAACCCAATCCCCAGCTCACAAACTGTAGCATACAGTTGTATTTCTACAGCAGCTCCTAGTATTCAGTGATCAAATCCACTCCCAATTAAATGTCGGCATTCCCTTGCATCATTGTCACTACAAACTACATGAATATCATTTAAAGTAAAATTTTGCTTAAGTAAAAATCACTAAATAGTTATATATTCATATATTGGGGAAAACAGTACATATACTGACATATATTTCATAGGAAGAGGGTTTTTTTTATTAAGTTTAGAAATAAATCACTGATCACACAAAATAAAACATACTTTTGCAATGTCCTCAAATAGGTCTCTAAAATATGAAGCTCTCTCTTTACTACACCCTTTATTTCCATGATGAGCACATTCTCTCCAGAACTGAAATTCATCCGTTGGTGTAAGTATAGCTGCAAATAAAATATAAAATATTTATATATTAAATAAATTAATGTTTATAATGTTCAATCAGAACATACTTTCTAAAGCAAATTTTTACTTATGGTTATGTAAATATCCTTTAGCTTCTGGTCCTGACTAGGTGCAGTATAAAAGTCAACTCTGGTCTTCTGGCATGACCATAAGTAATTCCAGTCTGCTAACAACAACCAGTTATATTTCACACTGTGCAATCACTAGGAAACCTAAACACCCAACTTGTAAATAAATTATCTACTCTGAATTCAAAATTAACTATAAAAGGCATAACTGCAAAACAAACCTCGCACATCATCTTCACTGAATTTTGTTCCTGTGTAACTGGGAACTGATCTTCTGAGAGCAGTACTCAAGCCAGCTTCAAGCTCACTTAGAAGTTTCTGGAGCTTGGGATCAAATGCTTTACTCCACTTCTCATCCTGCAATGAAAATTTCAAAAATTATGACTCACATGACAGAGCAATTACTATTTTCTTCCCATTAATCTTTAAAAAAACTATAAAATTAATATTAAGTACCAACCACATGGTGGGACAACGCAGCATTTTTTCTTCTCTAAAGTCAAGGAAAAGCACCTCGTTCTTTTCATTTAATAATTCAGAATAATACTACAAAAAACATTTTTATCACAAAATCAAAAGTCAGTTGTCGGGTTTATAAAGGCATCCTGAAAGTGTGTGAGCTGTTTTTCCACATTAACCACCAATGGCCAGTGTATTCCACATTTCCAGACAGGCATATGCATGACCAGAGTCTTTCTCTCATCCTTACTGATGGGAGCTTAAGTACTTTCTTTAACTCAGAAATTATAACTATCACCCATTGTTTAATCTCCTCAAATACTTTGGTTTCATAATATAAAATATTTAGCTCAGAATTAGGTAACATGCTCTTGAATTCCAATGTCTGAATATAAATACAGAACATTTAAACTAGTATATTGCTCACCTTCAGTAATACTGGTGCAAAAACTTGTCGTACAGCTTGATAGAGGGTGTTGATTGGTGAATCTAGCATAGATGACACAAGAATATTACTGTGAAGATTATCTTCAGTAATTACGTCAGGTCTCAGCTTAAAGAACACCAACACATTATTCTTTGAATCAGTAGCTTCAATCTGTAATAATCAAGAAAACAGGATTTGTTTAGAAAGCTGTTACTGACTACTAAACTATATACACCATTTACACAACCTGCATCAAGAAAAAAATATTAAATACCATATTGCTCCCTCTGGGCTCTGATAAAATTCTGGTAGTATTTGATTTGCACAGAAAATTAAAATTTCTATGATACTCATTTCTGAGTCTATAGGAACCTGACTTCAATATCAAATACATAAAGCCTTCTACAGCATATAATGTCTGTAAATATCATCATTTCTCACTATATTTTGAAAATTCCACTTACCACTTTCTCTGGACAAAACCGAAGCTCTGTCTTGTGCCTAGATAAATTAAGCATTAAGCCTATTTTTTAAATTGCATTTTTATGCTACAAAGCTTTGGGAATATTTTTCTATATATGCTAAATATTCTGTATGGTTTCCCTGAGTTTGTAAACACATTATTCATAGATTTCTCAAGAATAGAGACAAGCATGATCCTTCATCAGTAAAATCATAAATTGCAATGTGACTAATATTCCATCCACAGCCAAACTTATGGGTAAAGTTCCAAAAATTGCCATAAAGTAAGTACAGAAATTATTTGTGGCCGAGGAGAATTCATAGAACAGGAAAATTTATTAAACATTTGATAAATTAATAGCAAAAAGATGTGCTAAGTGAAATGCCAGATTCTGTGCAATTGTAAATATCTATGTACTATTTTTGTTAAAAGAAAAAAAGTGTAGTAAGAACAGTTTTCAATTTTATTGGACAGTATCAGTTTTGCTTTCTTATCAAGTCTTTAGCCCAACACCTACAGAATTAGCTTCACTGAGACAAGTACAGAGTATAGCACCAATATGCTTCTGATCTTCCACAGCTGCTGAAAGCTGCTTTGTATTTTAGACAGTGGCTCAGCAGCACCCCCAAAAACTGGTACACATATATGTTCATTCTTGCCTGAATATAGCATGCACTAGACTTCACAGAGGATTAACCAAGGAGTTGTGCAAGTTACTGGTCCACACTTCACATGCTGAGGACTCCTTACAATCATCTTCCATGTGTGAAGCCACTGACATAGCAGACACCAAGTGCCTGGTCTCACTGTAGAACAGGTCCCAGTCAAGACCCACACCTTGCCTGTACACTCTGTGTGGCTGGCACCACACCATGCCCTCCCTACATGGTGACACTGAGTGCACATCACACCCCATGCCAGCAATCTGAAGAGTCACCCCCTAAACCCAAGACTCAAGGCAGGATATTCCACACAATGAACTTCAGATTTGCTCACAGCTGGACACAACAACCTGAGAAATGCATGCTTTGGACAAACATCCACCTTGGATTAGTCAAATATCAGCCAATGTGCCAAGCATTTGGTCCCATTCCCTGCACGGCCATTGCCCATACAATCCTTCTGGTCACCTGCCTGCAGCCATGCCCAGGAAGAAATCACACATCCAGCTCCATGCCCCAAGCCGCATTACATTCACAGAGACAATATACAGCACACTGAAACTGCACCAACATGGGCAAAATCTGCTAACAAATGTATCATCAGCTGACCATATGGTCTTCATGGACTCTGGTAACACTGCTCTTCTTTCAGCAAGGATAGAGTTAATTTTCTTCTTAATAGCTGGTACAGTGCTGTATTTTGGGTTTACTATGAGAATAATGTTAATATCACACTGATATATTGGTTGCTGCTGAGCAGGAATTACCCAAAGTCAAGGACTTTTGAGTGCTTCGTGCTCTGGCAGTGAGGAGGGCACAAGAGGCTGGGATTCAGCATGGCCAGGACAGCTGCTCCGAAGTGGCCAGAGAGACATTCCATACGACAGAGCATCCTGCTCAGTGCATGCATTGGGAGGAGTCGGTCGGGAGGCACCGATCGCTGCTGGGGGACGGGCTGGACATCAGTCAGCGGGTGGTGAACAACTGCACTGTGCATCACTGGCTTTTCTTAGGTTTTGTTCCCCTCTCTCGCCCCTTTTTATTAGAGTTATTAACATTATTATTATTAGTGTATTACTAGTTTCCTATTATTGTATTTTATTTCGTTTCAGTTATTAAACTGTTTTTATCTCAACCTACGGTGTTCTTTTCTTTCCGATTCTTCTCCCCACGCGGGATGGGGAGACAGTGAGTGGTACTGATCTGCCGGCTGGGGTTTAAACCACGGCAGACGCCAGAAGCTTGCAGGAGACACAGAGCCCTGCACAGATACTCGCAGGAGGGAGATGTTTCCCAAATCTGGCACCAGTCTTTACGGCCACCAAGCCTGGGCTGACTGCGGGCTCTGCATCCCCGTCGCACGCTGGGGCGCGGCGGACACGCGGGACCCGCAGGCGCCGGGCACTACGGTACCTTGTGGGAGGCGCTGAGCTGCGCGCCCGAGTGTTGCACCACCAGCAGGAACTCATTGCCGTCGTCGAGGAAGCGGCTCAGCTCCGGACGGGAATGCAGCCCCGCGGCCAGGGCAGCGGCACCGCCCGCCGGGTCCAGCCCGAAGTAGTTGGCAGCCGTGGCTGAAATAAAGCGCTTCCTCCTGTCTCCCTCCCCAGCCATGGTGGCGGCACGCACCCCGCCGGGCGGGATCAAGGCGGGGCTGGATCCAGAACGCCACGGGAGCACATGCAGGCGCTGGCGGGAGAATACCCAAAGGGCTCCCGGCAGGCAGGACGGCGGCTCGCTCCGGGGCACAGGAGGAAAGGTCCGCAGCCGTCCCGGCGTCGTCGGGACCCGTCACTATGGTGATGGAGATGGCGGCCCCGGCGCGCAGGCGGCTTAGCACCGGGTGGCGCCGGGCAAGCTGGGGAAGGAGGCGGTGGCCGACGCGCTCGGAAATTAGCGGAACGGGGCGGGGCGGAGCGGAGGTGGTGCCGCCGCGCTGTTCTAGCACGGCAGCAGCGTCCGGCGGTCACCTGGGGCTCGGCCGGCCTGACACGCTGCCAGGCTTCCTTCGGCTTCACCAAAGCATTTCTCCTGCCATCAGCTGCGTCACGGTGCCACAGCCGCCACAGTACTTGGGGTGCTTCCCTCGCCCCCGCCCCACTCCGCTAGGGAGCCCGTGGTGCCCGGTCCAGCAAGGCGGAGGACTGCAGTCCCGGCTCCGGGGAGCGCTG
Source organism: Rhabdornis inornatus (assembly GCA_013397075.1). Lineage (NCBI taxonomy): Eukaryota > Metazoa > Chordata > Aves > Passeriformes > Rhabdornithidae > Rhabdornis > Rhabdornis inornatus. The sequence goes on from VWZS01008597.1 coordinate 686,165, forward strand.
GACGAGCGCTCAGACCACCCACAAGCTTGTGGCTGCCCGTGGTTTCGCGGGTCAGTGGGGGCGTAGCGATCCGCGCCCGGCCCGGCGCTCCCGGCGCCTTCTCCAGAGGGTCTGTAAAGGGACAGAGCACCTCCTGTCCCGCCCAGCAGCTGCCCTAGAACTCGGCCTCTCGGCAGGCGGCTGTCCCAGCCCCAAGCTCGCCTCCGGCGCTGACGGGACACTCAGCTCCCCCCCGGCTGTGGGCTGTGACCGCGCTGACCGGGAAGGACCAGAGGCCCTCGCGCTTCCCCGTTTATTTCGCTGTAAACGCTGAGCTGTAACCAGCACCACAGCCCCTGCGCGGGCAAGCGGCTCTCGCTCCGGACGGGAAACACGCGCGGCAGCCCCGCCCTCCCGGGGGCGGGTCCCGCCGCGGCCCCGCCCCGGCGGCGCTACCACTTCCTGTCCGGCGCCGTCTGTGTCCGGGTCGTTCTCGCCGTTCCCTCCGCAGCCGATACCGCCCGCGCTCGCTCCCGCCCCCGGTGCGACACCCGCTTCTGGGAACGGGGCGGTGGCGGCGTCTGCCCTCGGGGGGCGGCAGCGTACGGTGGGGCTGGGGAGGACCAGCAGGAACGGGGTCTCCTCTCGTTTCCTCACCGCCGGTCTCGGGAGGCGGCGGCGGCCAGGGGAAGCGAGCCCGGGGGGGCCTCGGCTGCGGGCCCCGGCAGCGGGGCGGCCCCGCCCCGAGGGAGCACGATGCCGGTGAAGAAGAAGAGGAAGTCCTCGGGGGCGGCGGCGGCGGATGACACCGGCCTCAAGAAATGTAAACTCGGCAGGTACCGTCTCGCGGGGCGGCGGCCGGTGCCGGCGGTCACGTCCCGGGCCGTTCCTCCGCGGGCGCCGNGGAGTAACGCCACGGAACAGCTGCCGTTCCCGGCTGCATTTGCCTTTGGCTCTCCGTCCAGGGCCAGCTCTGGCACTTGTCCCCATATTCGTTCTATCTCCCTGGGTTAGGCGGCTCTCCTCCCTTTAAGGTTGGCAATACTCAGAGTATCTGTGCTAAATCGTCGTTTCCTCTTTTCTTTCTTTTTCCCCTTTTCTTTTTTTTCTTTTTTTTTCTTTTTTTTTTTTTTTCAGTGAATTGGAAGGATTGGTCAGCACACTGGAAAACAAGAGCAGGAAAGGTTTCTCTAATAAATACAGGAGTCTGAAGCATCTTGTTCTTTTACTGTTGTAAAAAGACTGTTTTGTGCCACGATACCCAAAAGATGCTGTTAGAATGATAAGCCATTAGTGCGATGCAGTAGGAGCTTAGTGTGTCTTCGCCAAAGGAGCTGCCTGCTTCATCTGTTAGGCCTTGTTAAGTACGCCAGGAAAGCAGTAGTTTCGACTAACGTCCTGAGGACATGAGGATACAAAGGACTTGCGAAACCAACACTTCGAGAATGGCTATTGCAAAAAAATTGTGGCGTATGGCCTTTCTCATAGGCTGGCCGAGCCTGAGCTTAGAAGTACCCAGGCTCTTATTTCGTTATGACTGTTCAGTTTGGGTAACTATTCCAGACCTCACTTTCTGTAGTCATTGATGACCTTTTAGTTTCAGTCAGTTTATTCACTGCCTATAAATAACTGTTCTTGGGCAAGCGTTATCCTCTGTACTACTCTACTCTCTCAGGGTTCTGCCTCAAAGTAGATTTAGAGGGAACGCTTCTGTTTTGTTATGCTTTATTTAATATACTTAAAAAAACTAAGTAATTGTGGTTTGTAATACCAACTTTCAGTTTCGTTGCTCATCTTAGCTCTTGCTTGCATGTGTTCAGTTTCAGTTTGTCTTTCTGGAACACTGCTAACTGAAATTTTACGATCTTAATTTCTTTTACCTAAAGTGTTTTCATAGCTCAAAAAAAAGAAAAAAGAAAAAAACCCCAGATTCTACGGGGAGCTAGTTGTTGGGCAAAAACTATGATGTAAGTGAGAGTTCATGCTAGGTGATCAGAAAATGTTAGATACAGAAGCATTTTTGGCATTATGTTCTTACACAACAATTTATTGGTAATATTCTTTAGTAAAATCTGTGATTACAAATAGATCTATGTTAAACTGGATAAAGCCAATAAGCAATAACATACCATATGACTGCCTCTTTCTGGTGACTTGCATTCCTAATGCCAGCTGGATAGATGGATGAATGTTTGTAGGACACCTTTAATTCTAGCTTTCAGCACAGAAGGCTGCTTCTTAGAGTGTTACGTTCTTTTGCAGTGAAGCTAAAAAAGGTACATGGGGAGTTAAAGTTGTTCACCTCTCTCAGAATTGAACTATTCTTCTCCTACTTGACGTTTTAATTTTAAAATTGCAATGTGGGAGCTGCATAATTTTAAATCCTTTCCTATGATTAGCTTTCACCTCATTGTTAGAAATAACCTTAGCTTGTTCTAAAAGTCTGTAATATATGTTTGAAAGGAGGATGCTCTGAAAAGGTGCTGCAACTCCTTACTGACTGAAGATGCCTTTGTGTAGTCAGTGTTTTTACTGGAAGACATTCTATGCATTATTTTAATGAATGATGAATTAGAGAATTCACTCCCTAGGTAAACTGGGTTGTATGTTACATGATGAAGACAATGATGGGGGGAAGCTGTATGTGCTGAGCAGCTTCAGTCTTGCCACAGATTGCACACTACTATGCTGGTATACATACCAAATACGTATAGAATTTGCAGATTCTTAGTTACATGTATAATGTAAACAAATTGACCAAGTTGTTGTTTTGTTTTTTTTTTTCCAAATTTGAATGGTTAACTATAACTAGCCTGAATTTTAAATGTGTCAAACTCTGCAGCTTCTGTTGGCCTTAATGGGATCTGTGCATATTCAGCACTCTTGAAGATCATGCTGCTTATTAGAGACCTAACATTAAATGCCTATATGTATAAATATAAGTACATAATAAGGCATTTGAATTCCTGAGGAGTGATATTTTGGCCATCTGTGTGAGTTTTTTTTATTTAATGTCTACAAGATAACAGTACTTCTGCATTTCAGAAAAGGTAATAGGTGCAATAACTTGGGCTATGAGATGGTTGTAAACTAAAGGCAGTTTTTTGTTCCAACAGGAGTTGAGGATGACAGTTGCCTTTTATGAAATTCAGCATAACTGTAGATGTATATTGACCTCGTGAAACGATTTAAATAGATTAATAATAAATGTGTAATTTAATTTTTCCTGTTTTTCACATGTCTCATTAAAATAACACTGTTCATCCCTGTGTTTCTATTTGCTACTGCAGATCACAAGCATCTGGTAAAGTAATAAGTGGAGAGGAACACTTTTCAAGCAAAAAGTGCCTGGCTTGGTTTTATGAATATGCAGGTAATATGCAATGCATTCATGTTTTAAATGATATTGTTTTGTTTTAAATAAAGCAATATATCAAATACTGCTTGCGTTTTGCTTTTTTAATGGTGATGTAGACATAAAGATATGTCCATATTTGTGTCCTTATAACATGTGGTTGACTTAGTATAGCTTTTATTATCACCTTCTTGGTACTTGTTCTTTTTTACTTATTTTTCTTTACTCTATGCTTTATAACTTTAAAATGAAGTAACAGATGTTGAGCACTACAATGTTGAACCAGGATATACTGACTGATTCTACTTCTTGCTTTGAAATTGTCAAGTAGAAGCCAAGACATTGAGAGATAAAGCAGATTGATGCTTATGTATCTAACTGTTATCTTCTTTGTGATCATATTGGAAGGCTAATGACATAGGTAATGATTAAGCTCCTTGGATTTCAGTTTTACAAAAAATTATAGAGGTTTATACTGTTTTTCCATCTGAGAATTCGTACTAGCATTTTTGATATTCTAAATAACAAATGTCTCATTCCAAAAGTATTTGAAGTAGCTTCTTTCAAATAAGTCACAATTGCCATCAAATAGCTGTTTTCAGTGAATATGCAGTGTATTTTGCAGAATTTATTGCACTATTGCTGCTATTTATTTACCAATTATATGGTTTCTGAACTCAGGATTCTTATATTGTTGTAAATTTCTTGTCTAATCACTACTTAAAGTCCATCATAAATGGTTGGTGATTAAAACTCGTTAATTGCCAGATCTTAGTATGGAGAGAGCTGCTGATTTATCAGCAATTGTGCCAGCAATTGATTTGAGTATATTTATCAGGACTGATATTTTCCTTGCAGCCTTTTCACACCAATGCACTATTCTAATTTATAGTAATCTGCTTTCTACTTTAGGTTTAAGGCATATTCTTCTGGAGTAGAGTAATTTCTAGGGAAATAATAATTCAAACGTAATTTTCTTGTGATAAACGTGTTTGCACATTCTTGAGAATTAATGTCTGTAAATTTTGTCTTTGTTGAGACACGAGTTGAATGTAGGAGGTTCTACTTTTAGTTAACTAGTAATTTAAAAAGGCCACATTTCCAGCAGGAGATAGAATTCCTGTTAAATTATATACCGTAGGAGATAAAATGTTTCCATTGAAAGGTAAAACTACCCCCCCACACACACATATATATTTATATGCACATATATATGTGTGTATGAGTCATACATATGATTTCTGGACCAGAAACACTGATTCAAGCTTTTACTTGTCATTACCAGTGAACCCTTGTATGTGTTTCTCTTCATAACTTGCTTTTTTATTTTTAGCATTTTCTAAAAAGTCTAACAGTTTGGCCTTGCTTACCTAGGCAAAATGTCCTCTGCAATATTTTTCAAGAGGTAGGGGTTCATGATCTTAAGTGTCAGTTGCATTTTATTTTCCTGTAAAAGTAGCCATTCTCAATAGTTTTTATTGATAATGTTTTATCTCACAGTGAGTAGTAATTCAAAGCACAATGTCCAAACTCTTTAAGAGGCTTCTGATTACACTGGCAGCACATAAAGTGAAGACAGGTATCATCAAGGACTCAGTCTATTATAAGTAGCAAAATTTGCCAAAAAGTTGTGAAGTGGCATGTAGTTTTGGAAGCTAAAACCTTTGCCTTTTACATGAGTTCATACTCACTAAATGTTAAAGTAATGATCCAAGACACATCGAAATACTGTGTTGACAGGCCTTTTAATAATATTTGGCTGCCTAGTAGGAGTCATTTTTGGAACAGGCTTAGTCAAAATAACTGATACCGGAGAGAGATTAGAGGAACAAAACACTCTAGGGTGTGTTCGTATGCACTCTTTAAATGCACTATTTTACTGCATTTTAGAGACTTGTGTTAAAATGGAGAAATGACAGCATAACACTAGCTGTTGTGGTCCTAATCAAGCTGTTCTCATTGCAGCCCTTGACCTTTTTCTGCTTTGCATATGGCTAACATGCTCAGCATTTTTTCAATTTATTTTTACCACTTTGTTTATATTACTCAACATCATAAAACTAGTCTTATATTATTTGCAGATTCACCCTCCTCTCTTAGTGTAAACCCATAATGTTAGCAACATTGAAAGAATATCTGTAATAGTAGCTCAGACAGAAGTAGTTTTTTTATTGATAAAATAATTTTTTGAAGAACATTATTCATAAAGTAACTTCAGAGAGTAGCGGTACCCAAATTGTCTTAAAACAATTGCCTGCCACAGTTACTGGAGTTAAGCTGTGTCAATAGGAAGCTCAATAGAGTCTTGAAAGCTGATAGAAAACTAAAATGGCTCGTCTGCTGTCATAGGGAGGCAGTGCACAGCACAAACATTCTGGTGTAGCACATAATATACATGGCTACACAGTTGCACTTGATAGAGGAGTTCTAGCTTAAAAGCTGCTTAATAGTGTAATTTAACGTTTTTAGAAGTACTTTGGGTGCAGTATAGCCGAACTATTGTGCATAACCCTTGTGGGCAGTGAATGTTACTTAGATTTCACTCTGGTGTGGTTTTTTCTTTGAAGGTCCTGATGAAGTTGTAGGCCCTGAAGGAATGGAAAAATTCTGTGAAGACATCGGTGTTGAACCTGAAAATGTAAGTTTCTTTCATAGCGCTAATAACATCTAAGAAGATATTAGATAAGGTTAAGTTCTGTGTAAAAACTCTTGATTCCTCTAAGCAAAGAGCTTTTAATCTTCCTGCTTGTGGGAGCTGCTCTGAGATATTTCAGCTGAATACATCAGTTATACTTGGCTGGTGTGTGAGGTTTTTTGGGGGGGTTTTAATATAGTAATACTTATTATCAAAAATTGAAATTAAGGGGGAAATTGCATATAGCTGTATTTTTTCATGGTAACAGATACGAAGATCAAGCATGTACCACAATTGCTAGAATGTCTGAATGCATTAGAGTTTTATTCTCGGACATTAGTAAATCAGCCTTTTCTTACATACTGACTCCTTTTCCTCCACTTATTTTATTTTGTTTCTCCTAGATTATTATGTTAGTTTTAGCTTGGAAACTAGAGGCTGAAAGCATGGGATTTTTTACCAAGGAAGAATGGTTAAAAGGAATGACCTCATTACAGTAAGGCTGTTTTTACGTAATTAATAGAATGTTCTAATTTTATGCTTGTACCTATAACTTAACTATTCTTGCTGTTTCTTGTATGTTGGAAATAAGACACAAAAAAAAAAGCTGGCTTTTAGGTCTTGTTTTGGTCCACAACTGCAAATGAGTTCACTCAAAGGATTAAGTTACTGTCTAAACCTAGTTAAGCCAGGTTTTGGTGGCTTCCTTCTTTTAAGAAAAATACATTAAAATATCATTCTATTTAGCAGACATAAATAAGTAGATCTGGAGACACACATAAGCATTTCTCAGCACTGATATTCTGGAAAGATTTTACTGATTTCTGAGCTTTGTAGATGAGGACTGCATGGATAATAATTTTGGCTGTTAGTATTATTTGTTAGATGCATGTCAGAAGCCGTGCTTGATGCTTAGGTTAAATAACATCTTTTCAATTTATAAATTAACTTCTTGCTCTTTCTGTTTGCATTTGAATTTTTGGTGAGTTAATGCCCTGCCTAAAGAGGTTGTTTCTTACATTAAAGTAGTCTGCTTTTTGCGAGGCTTAGTTCAGGTGTTACTTTTTGTTTGTTCCTTGTGTAACTACTTGTAGTACCCTAGTGTTTTAAGGGTGCCTTGTTATGACACTGCATTCAATATTACAAATAGGGAGCTACTATTGCAGCTGGAGCATGGTGGGGAAAGAGGTGTTGATTTTACCCTTGCCCCGTCAGTTGTGGATTGGTTTGGGAAATTGTATCAGGCAGATACCCTCTGGTTACTCAAAACTATGGAGTAAGTAACTCTGGACTGGCTCTCTTAACTCTTAATTGATTTGGGATCAGACTTCTGATAGATGGCGTGATTATTTTGTAACTAAGACCAGAAATTAAGTTAGGGGCTGGAGTGATTAAATTGCCTGAAATTCAGGATGACAGAGATTAAATTCTGGGTGCATGATTTTTCAGATGCAGTGAATGGGTATTGGTCACTTGTCTGAAGTACTTAGTTTTTATGCCCAAACAGAAGCTTTCAGGAGTTAGCCAATCTCACAGAATGCAAGCACAAAGATGTGAAATGAGGCATCTGTTCAGAGCCGATGTTTTAAACTTTGTTTCTAATAATTTGCTGTGACTGGAAGTCTGCTTCTTTTCAGAACAGAGCTGGTCATGCTATAGTCTAAATGTGTTTAAGACTGAAAATAGGGTGCCACTGTGCGTTTTCATAGAAACAGACTTCTGCTGAGAGCACTTGCTTAAGCCTAAAGCAGTTAATGTGTATGTTTTGCTTCCCCTGTTCTCTAATAAGCTGGTGAAGTAGAGATGCTCACATAACGCTACTCAAGATCCATTGGCTAAAAAATACGTTTGGGTTTTGACTGGATTTTGCTCTAATTGGGAGTGAGTGAGCAGTTCCGTGGCGCTTAGTGGCTGGCTAGGGTTAAACCACGATGAAAGAAAATACAAACCTGTAGACTTGTGCTGTTGTTGCATACTAGGAATGGAGGATCATGTTATGGGATTCCATCTGGAATGGGGTTATCTATTTTCTCTTGAAAGGTTTGACAGAAGTTTGAAGGAAAAGGATTTTACACTTAAAACAGTAAAATATTACTGCATGCTTGCACAGCTTATTTTTTTTCTTTTAATTTTTGCATGAAGAAATGACATTGAAATGCATTAAAACCCCAGAGTGTGTTCTAGTCAGACTTCTGTTGTAGAATCCTCATTTCAAAATAGATGAAATGTCACACAAGGTAATTGCATGAACAGGGTTGGGTGGGATTCAGCTCAGTAGTAAGATACCTAAATGGTTTGTATGCAAGAGCTGAATTTCTTAAACTCTTATTGCAGTCTTTGGAGATCCAGTCAGTGTAATGGAGCCTAGGGAGGTATCCAGTTTGCCCTAAGACCTGATGACTGGTCACCTGAATTGCTGTTAGAGGTTGCTTGGCTAGTCCTCTATGAATGGCAACACCTGAAGCTTAGGACATCTATCTCTAATTTGCTGTTAGATGGCAGCATTTGGGTGCCTGAATCTTGAAGTGACATTCTCTGTGTGTTGTTTCGTAATACACCGGTGAGTTTTCTATTTAGAGATGAGAAAAATAAATGTGTGATGAGGTAGATACTGTCAAAATGAAGGTGAATTGAGTCCTAAATGGCATCTACGAGATCTAAGCAACTTAGGCTGGGAGGTTTCCAGTATGTTGTGTAGGTAGGGTGAATTCTGCCACATATATGTGTCTGTGCATATACATATATATGTGTGTATGTAAATATGCAAGCTCTCTTCATAACAGAGAGAATCAAGTATCTCTGCTAGACAGTTTATTTCAGCTACTTTAAATACCTCCTTAGGAAGAAATATATATGCTAACATTAAATGCTTTTGCTTTAATGTTTGTATACATCTCACTGATTTTTCTTTTTAGTAATGGCAAGCATATGTGAATAGCTATGAAATACAAAACATTGGAATATCTGAGTAGGAGTTAATGAATCATTACTTCGTCCATGTTAGCTACAGATGCCTCAGATGGTCTCTCTACCTCAACAGGAATTAAAGTGCATCCACTTTGTGATGCTAATTTGAGTTTTGTTAAAAATGTGATGTAGGGATGAGAAGAGAATTTAGTAAGTTAATGTCTAATTTTGTTGATTTTGGGGTCGCACTATTTAATACTGTGTTTCAGTAAAGACAGTTTGAGAAATCACATCTTTTTCTAGTGTCTGTACAGGAGTTTAGTGTTAGTTCCTTTGTGCTAATTAGAAGGTTGTTCTGGTTGTTAGGAAGATGATTCTAAGTGTGGGTGACCTCAGTCATCTCTTTTATATGGTGCAGCCACACGAGCAGCTGTATCTCCATAAAAGAGGAGTTGGACAACTCCTTGCCTGTTTTTGGGAGGAAAGTCAGTGGCTAGGTACAGAAATGCTCTAAACAGCTTTAACAGAGACATGTCTGTGTGTCGGGATCCAGAGAGTGGTGCTGGTCTGAGCATGATCTGTTTGGCTGTTTGGTTATAAATACACTGATAATAAATTGCTTAGGAGCCTTGACACTTAATTGTTCATTTTCATACCAACTTTTTCAAAAGAATCAATTATCTGTTAAAATGCACATAGCCAATAGTATAGTAGAGGATAGCTTTGCACTTAGATTTATGATTATTTGAACAATTTTAACAAAGTAGTGTGTAAGAAATTTAAACATGCTGAAATGTGTTTACCCATGATATGGTAAATAATCTCAGTCAAATTATATTTAGCAAAATGTATGGTAAACCCACTATAAATAGCTTATATATGTCACTAGTACACTGGAAACTTGAGCATTTAGGTAGATTAAATAGTTAGATTTGTCCTCAAGTGTGTAGAATATTTTTGGAAGTATGAAGCTTTGAACATAGAGATATGAATAAAAAAGATGATGCCTTTCTGGAATACTATAATGCTATTTTAAGGGTTAAATAGTAGAATACAGACCAATTAGATGGCTGAAGACAAAAAAAGTAATTTTATCTTTAGTTAAGTTTACCAAAGCTCATTTAACAGGAGTTCTTTTCAATTTGTTATATGGTTTATCACAGAATATACTAGTTGTCATCTGAAAATGTAGCCTAATTAGCTAATAGTTTTATTTATTTAGCACTGGTGTTGGCTAGGACTCAGTGCTGCTTTAGGTAGATGCTGCTAGAGACAAGAAATAATAAAAGGCTGCATCAGTTGGAATTGCTACATTTCTCTTGTCACAGTCTGAGAGAGACAGACTGACAGACAGCTGTGCGCACACAGGCTGGCAGATCTGAGGAACAGGAAGTATCAGCTGTGGGCAAAGCACAGCATCTCAGCAAGCTGCAGTACCCCCAAAGGGCCCTTGCTGGGGGCCTGTGTGACAAGTCCATGTGGAGCTGTTAGAGGTGCAAATGTATGCTCTGAGAGGCATGCTGCCGAAAGGGGGACACGTGACCAAAGGAAGTATTTATGTACAGCTGCATTTCTGAAAGTATGCTTCTTCCCGAAGGATACAAGGCAAAGTAGATTTTTTTAATCTATTCTCTTTTAGTCATGGCAGCTTTTCTATAGGTATAAAATGTCCTGCTATAGCTGTTCTATTGAGTGAATGCTTTCTGGAGGATTAGCAAGGTTAAATTGCGTTCTCCTTTACCATTGTTGGTGAATCTGACCCATTTTCTATTTGGAAGCAAAATTCCTTGCTGAGTAAAGTACGAGGAGATCTTTCTGCCAAAGGGTTATTTTTGCTGAAGCTTTGTGCTGTCTAGTGGGCCTGTACATTCTCATACAGCCTTTGATTTTTCAGTTGAATAGCTACTGACTGATTCAGGTGATTAAGGTTTTATCAGCTTTCATTTATCAGTCATAAAACATGAGCAGACTAGTATGTTTAGCAGAGTGCCTGCTCAATCCTGCCATTTGTAAACACACACTTCAGAATTACATGTTTAGGGTTTGCGTTTTCCCATTATTTATAGCTGGATTTTACCCCTTAATGCACACTGAATGATGTTTTCTTCAAACTTTTGTAGTTATTGGAAGATAAAATACTGCTGCATATGAATATAGGTTGCAGTTTGGAATTAAAAGACTATTATTTGAGATGTGAAGCATGCACTTTGTATTATGTTGCTGATACATTTAAAACAAAAAAACTTGCTTACAGAAGCCAGCATTCATCTTTTCAGTAGGCTGCAAATGTTGAGCATGTTCCATATTCTTTAAGTCAGTTTCACAGTATAACTCCTGTATATCTAATGATTCCATTTTGGTGATTTTAATTTTTTATGTTTGCTGGCATTTTTTTCATTGCCTAAATGTTGTGTTTTGAACTCTAATGTTTTGGTTTTGGTTTGTTTTTTTTTAAGGTGTGACTGTACAGAAAAATTACAGAGTAAATTTGACTTCTTACGGTCACAGTTGAATGACATTTCATCCTTTAAGAATATCTACAGATATGCCTTTGATTTTGCAAGGGTAAGACTGCTGAAATGTTGGGAAAGTTCTTACTTTTATTTATTCAACAAGCTTGTACTTGATTGGTTTCTGTGCTTTCTTTATTCAACCTTAGGAAAAAGACCAGCGAAGTCTTGATATTGATACTGCAAAGTCCATGTTAGCACTTCTGCTCGGAAGAACTTGGCCACTGTTTTCAGTATTTTATCAGTACCTGGAGGTACAAATTTCCTTGACTTTGTGAATGTTGGCATGGTAGTTGGACTGTTCTGTGAGACTATTGTTTATTTTTCTCAAGAATATATCCATATCACTCAGTTTACCTTGCCCAATATGCTTATGAAACAGTGATGTTCTTGTATACATCACAGATCCTTATCTTCCTCCCTGTGCCCCAGCCCCTTTTCTTATCAAAGGCAGCTAAAATTCCATCTTGGTTATGCAGTAAACATAAATTTAAAAGTAAGTAGTAGAGCCTCACTAGTCTCTTCAGCTGCATCTGCACTACATTTCAAGTTTGCTTTGTGCAGATACAGTGTGTAGGTACCTTGATCTCTGACTCTCTCTGGAAGATTTTGGTCAGCTCAGCTGCAAGTGACTGATTAAAGTGAACGGGTGTAGGTTGTGGAACACATTAGGCTCAAAAGTATTCCCTGGCTTCAAAACAGTACTAACACTGTAAAGTAGATATCCTTATGATTATAATGTATTGCACTCAGGAGAAAAGAAGATTTTTTTTTTTTAATAATTCATTCTGGAAATATATCTGAGCTAGATATGCCTTGCTTCAGGGCAAGGCAAAAATACACCAGTTTTTGAAACTTAGAGTGGTGACTTACTGATTTCCAGGTTTTGGGAAATCTGATTCTGCTCCGATCTTCCAATAAATCATTTTATGTAGTTTCATAACTATGAAATATGTTCATGTGTAGTATTTTTTAAAATGGAAAATCAAGTAAGTAATAGCCATTGTTACCCATTAAATTGTTTGTTAGGAACTCATTGAAGATTAAATAAATGAGATGCAGGAGTACCAAGTGCCACTTGACATTTTAATATTTTGAAATTACTCTTCCTAGCAATCGAAGTATAGAGTTATGAACAAGGATCAGTGGTACAATGTACTAGAGTTCAGCAGAACTGTCCATGCAGATCTTAGCAACTATGATGAAGATGGAGCATGTAAGTATTCTTAATGTTTTGCTTATTCAAATATTAGCAGAGAATTTTAAAATAGCATAAAACAAATTTCTGTAAAAGAAACAATATTGTAAGGTATAAGTTTTTTTCCCAACAATGTATAGAAAAACAGCCCTGATAACCATCCATCTTCAAGCTGCAGATATTAATTGTTCTTAATTGTGTGTCAGGGGTATAGTATGTCAATAGTATGATGATTTACTTGAGCCAGCTTGTATTCAGTGAGGATCTAGTGAAGGTGCTTGCTGCATGCAACTGTAGACTTGCAAGTAGAATTATAAAGAGCAACCTCTCATTTTGTATTAGTATATAATAAACTCTAGCTTAACCATTTTTGCTTACCTGCTGGTATTTGGAGCTGAACTCTCCACCTGGCTGGTAGTCAGTCATGCCATGACTGAATTGCCTAAGTTCCATTTTGGTCCTTGTTCTAATTAGTCACAATTTTGAAAACTTCAGGAAGAAAAAATTAGTTGTGCTGATTTGCAAGATTGATAAGATTATTTTTATGCTTTCCATTCAGTTCACTTCACCTGTCAAATATCAGGAACACTTTTTCCATAATTCCATACTGTGTTTTTGTGCACTTTTTATCCTTGAATTGGAATGTTTGTACTAATCTGAGTATTTTATCATAGGATTTTTTAACATTGATGTTTCCTAGACCAGCAGTTTTAGCCCTCGTACTTCAAAAGAAGGTGTTTCAAAGACACTGCCAATTATAACTCCGAGTTTTGTCCATTTGCAGGGCCCGTACTTCTGGATGAATTTGTTGAATGGCAGAAAGTTCGTCAAGCGTCATAGCAAGAATTCAAAAGAAAATGCAAAAGTTTTTTTTTGGTGCCCGCCTGTACACAAAGTAATGAGAAAAACAAAGGATTGCATTTTCATTCATAAGAAAGACTTTACAGTAATTTTTTTTCCTTTTTTAAGGAGACTTTCTTGTTACATGTGATATGGGCATTGAACCACACCTCTTCTGAGACTGAAAGTTGGAGTTCTTGTTTTGAGTCTTATGTTTATAGCATTTATTTCAGAACAATAAAGATTCAGATTTGTGACAAAGGCCTAAAAGTGAAGGATGTCCCTTGAATGTGAGTGTGGTGTCTATTTTTAAAACCAAATCTATAAGATACCTTTCTCAGAAGTGACCTTTGCTATGAATTTTTGAAGACCTTAAAAATGCTTAATTGGCACTGTTGCTTGCTGTTGGTGTGACTGTCTTGTGTGGCAAATGTTAGAAAGAATGACTGATTTTTGGAAGCCCTGGGTGTGGGAGTGTGCTAATTTGCGTTGTAAGTATTGGTCATGGGTTGTGCCAGAGTTTTCAGCTCCTTGTGGAGATCAAGGCCTTAAACTCCTACTATTGTTTTTTATTTCTTTATTCCCCACCCAGTAGCATGGCATTTAACTGCAGGCCCTTTCAAAGCAGAAAGGTGTAGAGCAAATGGTTCTATGTGCAGAATGGCTGAAAACGGGTTGCCTATGCTTCAGATGCTGAACATAGATACTCAGTACAGCAAGGCAGCTTCAAATTTTTACTGCTGTTTAGGCCTTTTGGATTGCTTTGTATAAAAGCGCAATTTATATTTTAAAAGGGAAAACTGGGAAGACTTGGTTTCAAGCATTGCTTGTTATGTGTTTTAGACTGGAGGCACTCATAACATGACTTTTTCCTCTCTGGATGGTTTTCATAATGTGAATCAAGAAGCAGCTATTTAATCACCTACTTTTGATCAAGTAATAGGCTGTGTGTAACAGGGCATTAATTGTCACCCTGTTACCTCTGTGTTTTGAGTCCAATGACTACTGTGGTTGCCCTCTTAGGCATGCAGTATTCATGGCAACCTTTAAATACAGTAGAAGTTTCTCGCTCTACCTCCCTGCCCAGGAGACCCAATGCCACCCTTGAGAAGGAAAGGTATTTTAATCAGTAAACATGAAAAACCAAACCAGAATGAGAGAATGAAGCATTTGCAACTCCTGCTTTATTATATAAATATATAATACAGACTGTGATAATACTGGGAGACTCAGTCAGTGATCAAGGCCTCAGTGTGCCAAATATTTCAACAAGTGAAATAAGAATAGACAGTGTAAACTGGGCATGACTTGAAGATCTTTGCCTCAGAGAAATTACTTCTGTTTTGTACATCTCTTAGTCAAACTAACAAGCGTGAGTTTTCCTGTCCTTAAGGAAAACTGTATTCCCAAGGTGATTTTTTATTTTTTTTAGGAAGGAGGGTGGAAAAAAAATGAAAGGTATGAGGAAAAATAAGGGATGCCAACTAGTGGTGTGTGCCTGTGCTCTTGTTCTACTACTGAGGAGAACACCCTTGCAACTTCTCTCCAGGTCTGCTTGCTGTGGGCTGCAGGACACAGTGCAGCGTTGGTCTGTGGGCTGTTCTGCGAATCACCTTGAACTGTAGAAGCTTGGTTGCACCCAAGTGAAAAAAGCACCAGAGGAAAAAAAACAACAGTTGAGATACTTGGAAGATCTCTGCTTATACAATGGCTAGTGTCTATGTGCATGTAAACAGATGCACCACAGCTGCTCTAAATATTTTTTCACCTGTTTTACAGAAAGTACCTAATTTTAGACCTCATGTAAGCTGCAGCATTTCCCTTCAGTATGTTACAAGTTGTCCATTTGCATTGCTGGAAATTCTGATTTCACTCGTAACAGAGTGCCTTTCATTTGGGAATTGCCCTACCCCACAGAAAGCTTGTGCCAGAATGAGATTAATTTTAACAGTCTAAGACCTGCTGGTACAATAAGGTCTTAAAATGCACAGATAAGCATGCACCATGTAACTGATGTCAAGGGATGTCCTGCTGTATACTAAATCTCTTCAGGGATGTGGATTCTAAAATTACTTTCAAGTTCACTGCAATGACTCGCATACTGTGTTTAGTCCCCACTAGGATGTTCTCTTTGCAAAAGTTTTGAAATACTGGTCAGAAGAGAATCTTTTATAGCTTGATTTTAAAAAAATCATTGCTTTTAGCTAACTGCAAACTGTTGTGAATTCAATTTAAACTATTTGGGCTTAGACGATCGTATTAGATGTAAAAGTAGGAGTGATGCACCTACCAATCTGAGGTGGTCAAGTACTTGCCATTAAGGTGTAAGACACTATGTGATGTATGATTTGTCTTTGTTAAGGTTTTATCAGTATTCCTATAATAAATCCATGTTTCAGGGATTTACCATGTGGTTGTGTGAGTGATTGAAAATCATCAGTTACTGTAAAACTTTGGGGATTAATGTATTTAAAGTAGTTGAAATAGTTTTTCAAATTCAAATAAAATAGAATTTTAAGTTATGCGTTCTTTGCTCAAAACTGCAATCAGGTGTATTGTTTCAATGTGAATTAATGGCTTGTACAGTTTCACTGTGAACTGATCATGTTTATTAGCTGTGTTTTATGACATCACCTTACAGCTTATTGTGGATGAGTGCCAAGAGCTGTTAACTTGGTTTTATTTTGTTTTGTTTTTAACTTTGTGCATGTCCACAAGCCAAAACTTGACTTCTGCTAAATGCTTTCTTTAGTCTTTGAACTTTAATTTTTGTTTTGATCAGGTGCATTTCAGTCTGTTGAATTTTTTTTTAAAAGTTATACTTCAGTGTTGTAAGATGGAAGTTCACAGATTAAATATGCGGCCACAGTGTGACAAATAGTTAAATTGAAGGTGAAACGTCTTCCAAAATTAAATCATAGTGGTGTCTATCTTAATCCTATAAGTTTCACATAAATCTCACTTTCATTTCTTAACATTAATTCTTCCTAACATAACTAATCACTTCTAGGTTTCTTAGACAGCTAACAGTTTTCAGTTTAAAGTCTGAAAACACCCTGGAAAAAGCCATACTGGTAAATCAGAATGTAGTATTTCTCCTGTGTAAAAATGTGATCTTGAATTAAACAGTTGTTTATGTTTACCTCTGTCTTTAACTGTATATGTAGTTTTGATCCAATTTATCTTTACTGTTTAAATTAGCTTCTTAAATTCCTTACTAATGGCTATAATTTCACTTTTCTATGTAGCAGACTTTGAATTTGGCTTTTGAGATGACCACAGACATCAGCCTGGTACCTGTCTTGGGTAGCCCAAAGAGGGCCCTGTGGTCTCTGTAACCTTTGTTCAGGGTTTTTGTTTTTGTGTTTTTTGTTTTTTTTTGTATCTGTCAAAAGCTTTGTGCTTAATCATTGATACTGACTGCTCAAAAAGTGCGAAAGTGACCATAAGTTTAATTTTTCTGATATTTTCACTTTTTGAGCCAGTAAATAGTTCTTTCAATGCAATATGTACAAACTTGTGCAGGTTTAGTTTTGTTAAGTTTGATGAATAAAATGGTATGTAATAGGGCAGAAAACTTCTTTGTCATGCTGCCTCTTAGTTTTTCCTTATGTGTTTTTGTGTATGTGTAATTGTTCACAAAATCATTCAGGTAACTTAATTCCAGCAAGACAGATCAATCTCATGTTAGCCTTTTTCTTTGCTTCTGTATGTAGATGTAGGAAATAGAACTTTATTGCAATGGTGAGTAACAGAAAATGCTATTGTTTATATCTCATGTTATTAGGTGGTGATAGAACATCACGATCTTGGAAATTACTTGTCATTAATTATTCATCGAATGAACACAGTTCCAACAACCTGTTGCAGTGCATGTGAATGAAGAGGGAATAAGCTTTTCTGTCTTTCCCAGCTGCCTTCCCTCCCTGCCTCTCCTCCAGTGTATCTCTTGGGTCAGGTGTCTGTTTTTAGGACAGGATTGGTGTTGCCTACTGTGTTCTTCCATAGGGTCTTTCAGAGCCCATTTGATCCAGAAAGGATCAAAGACAACATCTTATCATATGTTTGAGTTAATAATACTGCTTTCCTTGTAGATGCAGCTTGTTCCACTCTTGACACTTCCTAGTTGTTGAGGTCTGATGCCATCCCTGCCTCAGGACAGTCTTCCCTCAGTCTCTTTCAGACCTAAGGCAATGACTGTCCATGGTTCTGCTTTATATTGACAGTGAAGTTCCTGATGCCTTCCTGAGCCAGTAGAAGTTTAGTGGTGTATACACAGCAGGCATCTCATATCTACAAGTGATGGCAAGACTTCTTACTTCTTTACCCATCTGTATTACCATTCTTCCTGTACTTCTTTCTGTGTCTGTGAGAAAGGGCATTGAATTGATAGATATGAGCATTACAGCCTGAACGTGCTCTGCAAGGTTATGTAGCCTGTGTTACCTTAATTTTTATTTTAACTTCAAGCCACTACCATGTGCATCACCAAAATCAAATCAGTGTATCACATCATCTGGATTTTAAACTTTAATCTTTTTCCTATTTTTGTCCTATTTAATCAGAGTATGACACTCTTTACATATTTGGGTCTCCTTAGCGTCTTCCCCTGAATAGTGACCATAACAATGACAGTAGAAATAAGTTGCTGAATTTGTATTATAGGCTTTAGAGTGGACAGATGTTTGTCTTGATGAGCTAAATACCAATTCTTTAATCCAAGTTGATTCCAGTGTGTTTCTGTTGAATGACTTACTACTTCATAAGTTTTGAAAATGTAATGGTTGTGTCCTGTTTCTCTAGAAACTGCATATTGATAAAGTCGCTTTCAACACGTGAAGTTCTTAAGCTTCTTAAATTAAACTTCTTCCCTAATTATGACAATTTAAAAAATAATCATTCTGTTTCAGCAGTTTGTCCATGAATGTATTTTTGTCAGCTCAGTCATGAATTAGTGCTGATTATAAAATAAAGGTCTGTTTTGGTTGATTTCAATTCTAGCTAATATACAACTTAATTTTTGCCTTTGAGTGTTTCCAGAATTACTTTGTTTACTTTCACTATTCATTTTATGATAGTAAATTACAGGGCTAGAACTCAGAACTGCTAGCTAATTTTTTTTTCTGGTAATACCACTGAGGTGAGTCTTTTTTATTCTTTTCAATATTAGGATATTTCAGAAAGGTTTATTGTGCCTATTATAATAATTTTCATAAAATGAAATGGCAGATGTGGCATCTAGCCTTCTAACTATCAAAGGTTTCATGTGAAATTATTTTAGCATTCAAAGTCAGTTAACTATAAATCAATTTTTCTAATGAAAAAAGAATTAATATCCCATGATGTAATGTCTCTCAATAATTAAAACTTACAGAGAAATCTGATTAACAGCTATGTAGTCCATCCTTATCTAACTGTTCAACATATGTCAATTTGAACATAGACAAAATGTTAGTCAGGACACATGTGAAAAAAATCATTATTAATCCATGAGAAATGTAATGGCTTTAATTCTTTTCATATTACAACAGTAGGAAGAGGAATGTTTGTTATATGAAAAACAGGTTCTCTGCATACCTGACACTTGCATTGGAGTGATGCTTTGTGTTGTAGTTACAGATACTGGTTCTATCTACAAAACAAAGGAAATGGGTTATTCCCTCATGCATGTCAGGGGTTTTTTGCATCGGGATTGAGTAGTACTACAGAGCAAAGGTCACTGCTGGAGCTCTCGGGACTTGGCGTGAGGATGGGAAATGGAAATATTGATGGCACAGAGGGGAAAGAGTAGGAAATATATCTCACAATAAAATACATTCATATCCTGCCATTTCCACCTGTATTTCCATGGCTCTTGGTGTAACCAGGGGCATGCTCTCTCCCTGTTTGACTTGTAGCCTCTATACATGCACACACATTTTTATATATAAAAATAAATATATAAATGTTTCCCATCTAGTGTTCAATGTGGTGGAAACTGCCCAGAAAGATTTTGAAGCTGTAGGGAGAATTATAAAGGAGATTCCGTTCTGCTCAGTTTTCCTAAATCATATGTGCTTCTTTGGGGCTGTGGAAGTGGCTAGTCACCTTTCTGTCCTATCTACCCTTGATGGTGTTTTTTCTACCTTTGAGTGGTTCTGTCCACTGTTGAAAGTTCTGATAGTAAAATGCTATTTCCTTCCTGAATCTTCAGTAAACTGATTCCAGTGCCAGTGACTGACTTTATGATTTGGGGTTGGTTTGTTGGGGCTTTTTTCCTTGGTATGGTGATTACTGGCTTAAAGAATTAATATTCTAATGTGGAAAAATGTCTTTGTAGGATTGAAGATGCCGGTGTTCATGGGAAGATGGTAATTATTAGTGACACTTGAGTGAACCACTGAGATATTTATGTGCCAAGGCCCACTCTTTGCCAATGTTTCTGACTTTCCTTTATTTCTAATTTGTTCATGGGGCTGTGATTTTAGGTCGTGTGTTAAATCACATGAGGATATTGCTGTGCCTGTGCTGTACAACTGAGTCTATGCTGTACTGAAATTCATTACAATGTGTGCTTCTTTAGTGCATAGTTTATGGCTTTAATGATGTAGTGTGTTACAGTTTGTGGGGCTTCACATAAGTTTGCAGCAGAGTAAGTATGCTTCTTTGCTCAATGGAAAAACACTGGTTTCTGAAGCCATGGGGAAGCATCTGAAGTGTTAGGAGCTGTTTGAAGCAGGGAATAAGCTTCGAAATATACTTTTAATTTGCTGTTTTATTTTTCGGTGCTCATTGTATTTTCCTAAAGGATCACTGTTCATCAGGGAACATGTTCATAGTCCTCCTTTAATAACAGAATATTCTTTTTCTATCAGTTTGAGAGTTTGTTGGACAGCTAGTGCACTAGCATGTAAGGCTTTAATTTCATTGTAGTGGTTACTGTGTTGTTAATAAAACTTTTGTTCCAACCAATGATACTACTGTCCTATTAACACTGTGCTTCTGCTTTGCACAGTGCTTGTCTTTTAACTATACTATTTCTGCCATTGAAATATTAAATATTTTTTCCATTTAAGTACATCATCTATAGTTGCTCAGTATTCGTAAAAAACATCATTAAACAAAGAACTTGTGTTCTAGTATTGATGGTAACAAATGCCAGAGAGAAAAATCGCCTCATTCCCATGTCTTGCTTAGTTTATATATTTATTGAATGTTTTTTGCCTTTTTTTAACTCAAAGATTTGATATGTATTAACATAGCTGAATTCACCAATGATTATTACAATCAAGTTGTACAATTATTTTGGTTATGTAAATAATGGAAGTAAATAACAGAGACTCAGTTCTCCAAACAGTTTAAGATTTTATCTGTACAGAAATTAGATTCCTAATGATTGAACAGACATTTATTTTATGCCTGTCTCTCTTAGATTTTAGTAGGTGCTTTAAAATTAATTTTCTGCTGTCCTTGAAATAGTGCAGTCATTAGTGCACACTAAACGCTTTTGTTGCTGAGCAGTTCCAGGTGGAAGACAGAGGAAGTGCTGACTTTTAGATTGGATTGCAGGCCAGGTCTGTATCCCTCACTTGAGTTACAGTTTGAAACCGATGTGAGGTAGGCAGTATTTCTTTGTTATATGGCAGTAAGAAATAAAGATTACCACACTACATTAAGCCATGTCTTCACAGGATTAGAAATGGGGCACAATAAGGCACACGGAAATAAAAGGAAGTTTCTGAGATAGTTAGCTTTTGGCAGATACACTGCTTTATGCAAAGTTTCCTGATCTGGATTTTCAGGCTTTGGATGTTTATGCAGATGCTTAGCATGAGAGGGCCTGTTTTTAGGATTTGAATATCCAAAAATGTCAGTTCTCTTTTGCAACAATGTAACTCCTTAGTGTTCTAGCAGCTGCTAGGAAGAGGAAACCATTTAATGCCCGGATGATTCCACTCACCGAGTCCACAGGAGACAAGACCAATAAACTCTTGTTGAAACTTGTATGAGTTTCATGCCTTCAGAACTAGAAATTAAAGGACTTGGTTTCAGTTTTATGGCTAGAACTGGTGCTGCACATGTATCTGCTATTCGCTAGCCCTCCTCACCATTCAACATTATTTTATCTAAGCATGGAGAGGTAATTTTGGCTAGGAATTTATGTTTATTGGCTACCTTTTCAACAAGCAGAGGAGAGCTTTACATCTCACATGTTTGCAAGAACATCTTGCCCCCAGATGGTATATGCTTTCTGTTGAACTAAATGTTCTTTACCGGTACAAACACTGCCAGTGTTTGATGTTTAGGACCAAACTCTAGTGAATTAGCAGTATGCTAAAAAAGTAAATTTACAATTTTATACAAACACAACACAAGTTTGTAGACAAAGTAGAGCTGATACCCACAACCAAGAAATCTGTCCCTCTCTACTCTGCTTCCTTTCTCTGTAATGTATATCTTTCCAGTACATGAATGGAAAAATCCTGAAGAAAATTTTCAGAAGCGTTAAATTCCAAGAAGCTAGGTTTAGAGGTAAGAGTTTTATTTTAGTTATCGTTTTACTGAATAAGTTCATCAGAAAATTTTTTGGAGTTGGAATTCCAATGGAGTTTGAAGCTAAGCTTCATAAAGTGCAGTGAATTAAAGTTACAATATTTCATTGCATAGTGTCAATGAGTTTTGTAAACATCTTGGAGAAGTCATGCTTGTATAGTTATAATTGTGGTTTTCTTCCTGGTTTTAATAAAAGGCAATAGAGGATCTATGGTCATTCAAGGAAATATTTCAATTTGACTGTTACTATTGACTGTTGAAATTAAATGCTTCTGTTTTGTCAGAATTACACCTTCCATCTAATTTTTCTTAGTCTTTCCCTGCATAAAGAATCCAATGGGAAAAAGGTAGTACAGAGCAAGAAGAAAGTAGTGGTTTCTCACTTAGGTAACATGAGTAAACCTAAAATCTGTGAAAATCTGCTAGATAATAGTCTAGCAAAGTTCTCTGATACAAGAGACTGAGAGCAGAGGGAGTAGTAATAATTTTGTATTTGGAAGAAGGATATTGAAAACATTGGTTTCTAGCTAAAGCAAGTTAAAAAAAAATTCCATCAAAAAATTTGAACTTGTACTATGTGTTATAAATGTGTTACAGTATTTCAGGCTTTCAGCAGTGAGTGGCACTGACTTCAAACAGTAATTTAAAAATAATTTTTTAAAAAAAATGAAATTAATAGGTTTAATAGAACTATGTTGCCTTATCCAATGGGCCTTTTTTATGTTTGCATCAGTGCAACCCACTGTTGTGACCAATGTAGAAATAAACATCTCCTTACTATCTATTTTTGGCTTCAAGGAATATGGATCCTATTTTGGAATACTGAAATACAACAGGTTATTTCCAGTTTTAACACATACAGATTTGGAGCTTTTAACAGTGCAGCTGAGCAAGTTGACTTTTAGGTAAGTATAACTAGAAAAGGATCAATGAGCAATCATCTGTTGATTAAAGGATGTGCATTTAACCAACATCTTGCATATGCTGCTGTGCAATAGCACAGTTGCCTTTTTTAAAGGCCATTTGTTTTTTAAATTGAGATTGATTTCATTAGCAATTAAACCCATACCTAAATTTTGGTCCACAGAATCTTTTAGTGGTACCAAAGTCCATCAGTCTTCAGGGCTGTCTCCTTGCAAAATACACACTAGAAAATGAGTGAAGAATAACAAGAGTCCTGCTGCATGCTCCAAGAAGCCAATATCAGAGACTTATCAGTAGGACTAAGACTTTAGAATACTGTTTTCAAAAGAGACCTCGAAAGGCTATCTTTAGGCTGTCACAGTGATACACCTATGATCACAGATAAAGGAATACACTTGGGGCAATATTATTCAAGTCCACTTGTAAATGTGTGAATGCAATAAATGCACAAAGCACAACCAACCATGCAATTAAAGTGAGAAAACATAGGGGTTGAGAGAGGTTCTGTAGAGCGAGGTTACTGTGGAGAAAAGGTAGCTTTGCATAAATGTTAGGCTGTATCCACATAGAATCCTTAAAAAAAAAAAAGAGAAGTTCTGCTTCATTATATTTACAACTTCTACAACCATGTGATTTTAATATCTCTTTCTAGCTCTTTAAATGGCTATATAGATGTTATTATTGTGTCCTATAGAACTTCAGGTAGTGGATGGAGGTGGGTTTGCAGAATGCTCTGGTAATGCAAAAGCGATATAGTTTCCCTAAGTGCCTGAATTGGACCCTGGAGCTCTCTGTACACCTGTAAAGGAAGCTTCCAGTTTCTTCCAATAGTCATTGGTGTGCAAGGTGTTGGGGAGGTCCTGAGAACACCGTTCCCTCAACAGACACTTCCCTCTGGAGTGAGGTTCAGAGCCAGCATCAGATCCTCCTAAGGCTTCAGGCAGACTTTGGGCACCTATGCAATATCTAATCACAGAGGTGACTAGAGCTCTAATGGCCTCAGGTTCTTTCTACTGCTTCCACAGGTGTCCAAGTACCTGCTGCTGGGGGTCCCCAGAACTGCTGAATTTGATGTGTCAGAGTCAGTACATGCCTGAATGGTGTCTGTTTCTGGGCAAAAGAGATGAGGCATCCCAGAATATACCTAATTGTTTGAGCCACTTGGGAACACCAGTCACAAACAGTGACAGAACAGTCTTCCTTTTGTGCAGTAGCCTAGTAAGCTTTCGTGGCTTTCAGGAAAATTCAGGTAAGTGTTATAAACTTGAATACCCATTTTAGTAGGGCTTGGATTTCTGATGACTGCAGTCCTCTACCAAAGGGAGTTTGGACACACTCTAAGTTTGCTCTCCAAATTCTCTAAGTCCAGTTCAACAGAGGAAATAAGGTTTATAACTGAACATATTGAGCATAATCTGTCATCTGATTAAACAGTAAATTAGAAGCACTGGGTGAGTTTATCACACTCTTGGAAGCTAGAGCAGAAGGGTCATAAGCCAGTTCCCGTGTTAGACTAGCATCACTAGCTCTCCTGCAACCAAAACAAAGCAGGGGACACTGGATCAGCTCTGTACAGAGAAAAACTACTCTGTTCAGCACTTGGAATTTCCTTGGAGATCTCATCCAGTCCATTGCAGTTTAATGGTTTTAATTAAACACATGCCCAAGGCCTGCAGAAATTCAGAAAGTGTAATAAAAACGGAATTAACAGATTTAAGGCACTGTCACAGCTACAAGAATGAACTGAGAGGCTAAGCCACCAGGAAGAAAGGACATGATGGTTTTAACAGCAGCAAAAAGAGTGTGCTGAAACACATTTCTGTTCATCATTTTGTTTTGTCTCTTGTAATTTTGTTCTATTTTAAGAGACATACAGACCTAGACAAACTTTTAAGAACTTGTACCTTTTTTTTCTCTATGGTTTGTAGAAAACTAGAAAGAGCAAACAAATGCAGGTGAAATTACTTCACATGAAGAATCACATCTACACAGCCCCCTTCTGCTATTCAGATTAGCCCATTCTGGCTAGGTTGAGTTTCTTAGCACTACTGCACAATGGATATTGCTTAAGTGTGAATTTTATTTGCTATCCATGTACGACAAAGTGTTAAATGCTCCTGTAGCTTGATCTGATATCTATAAAAAGAGCTCATTTCAAAGAAAATTCTAACTTTACTTTGTTTGTCCATACATAATTTGAAAAATCTATGGACCATTTCACTTGTGAACGTTCTCAATGAATAGAAACTTCAAATAAATTCTTCTTCTGTATAATAACAGTAGTTATCTCATGCAGATTTTTCTTTCTAAGGTAACACTATAAGGAAGCTCCTTATTTTTCTCCTCATTAGGTAAGGTTTTTTTATTAAAGGGACCATACTGAACACAGACCAGGTAGATCAGCATTTCTGCATAGACTGTTTGGGCCAGCATTATTGTTCCAGCTATAAAGACAGTGAAAGTGTTAGTTCTTGAGGTCTTGGACATGTTCTGAAGGAATTTTTTCTCTTCTGTTTCTGTATCTTTTTGTTCCTGTGGAAGTCATATTCATAACGTCATCTGAAGTGGACTTGATGACAGAAAAGTCATAAAAGTTATCAGTAATTTGTTGTATTTTAAGTAAGCAATGCAGTCCCTTTTAAAATTCATGCCTCATATGGAGATGCTTGCTGACAAATATTCCATGTTTTTTCCAGCCTTGACATGTCACTGATGTAACTCATCAGTCTTTGTTTTAACTGATTATCATGTAATGGAAAATATTGTTTATAATGCATCAGCCCTGTGATAGGCAAGCCCAAAAAACTCAGAAGTCTCTGATTCCTTGAGAAATTTTGGAGGAAGCAAATGCTGTAAAATGTATATAATTTAATGAGGTGCTCTATTGATTTTCTATTCCGTATTCTTTATTACCTCATATGCACATCTTCTGTAAGAATGGCGCTTTTCTATTACTTGTTTTGTAAACTGACCACTGATTCAGAAGTCCCTGAATAATATCATGTGGCCCAAGAAATTTAGAAATAAACTGGAACCACATTAGTCCCACCCTGTCTTAGAAAACCATGCATCTATGAATGCAGTAGTACTGTGGGCGTGACCTGCTTGAGTGCTGTACAATTACATTAAGTATTCTTGGGGTAACTGCCAGCTTTTTTCAATTCAGGAGTGGGTGGTGTCTGTGTACAATTTGGTTACAATAGTATTTTTTAAAGAAAGCCCAGTTACATGCGTCAATTTGCTATTAGTACCACACTGTGATCTGTTATTCGGTTATTCTATTTTCCTGTCCTGGATTATAAATCAGATGTTTCTTCTTGTTGTTTTAAGAATTCCTGTAGTTGCAAGTCTAAACAAATATAGAAGTATTTTACATCCATTTGATAGTTTTATTCTGAAGTACAAAGTTGATTCATATCCTGTACCACCAAAATTTTGGCCTTACCAGTTCTGCTCTTTCCACCAAGTGTATGCACTTTTTTCCTGTCCCAACTTTTGTCTGCTATTCCTTTCCATCTTTTAATCAAGACAGCTGAGAGCCAGGTAACTTCATCTATCCATGGTACATGCCGATTTTCTGTGCTAAAACTTTGTATGAATCACAGAGTTGTGGAATATGCTGGGTTGGAAGGGAGCTATCAAGATTATTGAGTCCAATTCCTGGCCTTGAGCAGGACCCCCAAGATGCACTCTGTGTGCCTGAGAATATAGTCCAAAGTGAAACTCTTTCATTGGTCCCAGAGAATCCAGGTGGCAGTGATGAGTTAGTGAACTTGTATGACTCCAGAATTTTGTTTAACCATAAAAATAGCCATACTGGGAAACACTGAAACTATAAGGGCTTTTGCTAAATATCTTCTGCTGGAAAACCATGGACTTCATACCTTTCTTCTTTTATTCACGATTTCTTCATTTGTGCCTGTCATTTGCTTCTGTGAGCGGGAGAGATACATTTTAGGACAGGAGCAACCAAACTTGGCTTAGCTGTTCTTAGCCTCTGGGTAACACTACGATAGATCTTTGCCTCGCAATTCCAGCTCTGGGCGTTTCTTTTGCTGGCTCTCGACGAGCAGGATCTGGTGCTGAGCAGATGCTGTTTGCGCTTGTTCCCGAGCCGCGCGTGTTCTGGTGTAGAAGCCGCACGATGACAGCGGAGCGCCGCGAGGTGGGGCCGTGTCCCCGGCGATGCTATTCCAGCTGCTATGCCATCGCTATTCCAGCTGCCATCGCTATTCCAGCTGCCGTCGGCATCCGGCACAGGGACACGGGGACAAAGGGGAACCAAGCCGGCCTTTGGGCGATCCGCCGTGGGGGCAGGCAGCGCTGCCGCACCGAGAGGCGAGGGACAACTGCCTTGTCTCATTTTGGCACACGGAGCTCATCAGCTTGTGAAAGCATCCTGTGCTGGTAAAGCTTCTCAGCTCTGTGGTTTCTTCGAGTTACTCAAGGATATAGACAAGGTGAATCTCTGGATCATTTTTGCTCTTTCATATATAAAGCCTTGACTGAAAGACCACAGAAAGTCTACTGTGACACGGAGTATTTGGTACAGCAGGGCACAGAGTGGCAGTTCTTCAAAGCATTGTGGTACCTAACTCCTGAAACACACATCTGCCCCGACATTAAAAAAAAAAAAAAAAAGAGAAAACAAAAAGCAACAGCAACAATCCAAGCTGAAAATAAGATCTAGAATAGAAGCCACTATCCCTTTTTAACATATGTTGGCCACCTAAGAAGGAACAGAAATTATACTCTCTTCTCTGGACACAAGGAGCAGCATCTTGTCCCACAGCAGTAGGATTTGCTTCATACCAATACTTGGAAATGCTGAAAATTTTAAAAATGCCAAAATATTTCTTATTTTTCAACATTTTCTTAATGTGGAATATTGATATACACTAGACTTTGATAAAAAAAATCTCCCACTCAGTGATGTAAAATGTCTAATATTAAGTTCCTAAGATTCTAGTGGACATCTGCCCCGGCTGCTACAATAAAATAGGAATTTTAAACAATCTGGCCATTTGAACACTTTGCTTACTTGCTGTATACCTACATGTAGTAGGCTAAATGTGCTACTGCCGCTATTTATATATGCCACTATTGTAGTTAGAAATAAACCATTAACCCAGTTTGACCAGGCAGCTAAACCACTATTCTGTTCCTGGCCCTACAGACACATTTTCCTGTTCACTTTCATCCTGCAGTTTTTCATATGGCATGTCTGTTGCAAGAATATAATCAAAATATAGTAAAGAATCATCTGGCTACTATAAAATTCTAATGCTTCTGCAAACTCCCTAGCAGAGTAGGGATGACATGTGAGGATTTTACTGTTTTAGAAAACATTCCATAATATACTGACTTGTGAACTGATTTAAGTGGTCAAACCATGCTGCAGTAGACAATTTCAAAGGAAATGGAATACAGTTCTTTCCCCTGCTGATTCAACTGCTGAGCTATGCATCTTGTGATGAATATGCAAGTGATTCCTAATGGAAATGAGAGATAGGAAAACTGCATAGTTTTTGTGATTCACAGAAGTTTCCAAACAATAAGCAGACCTACTGACTTACATCTGGATGGCAGAGTGAGGTGGAGCTCAGCATTAGGGTGCAGACAAGTAAATGTGGTGCCTCAGCCCCAGGAAGCCACTGAGGTGTTTGACACACAGCCCTGGTGCCACCTGGGCAGTCTCACAGCCCAGTATCCTGTGGAGATGCATGATACTGGTACACAGGAAATGGGAGTTGGGGAAAAGGCACTGGGCATTTATTTAAATCTCAGTTGTGATGCCTCAAGGTCTGCTGTCTCTGTGCATGAACAGTGAGCTCACACCTTGCTGCCCTGAGCAGGGTTCAGGAGTCTGGGAACAGGCCCTCCAGATAATTAATCCTGAAGTTGTCTTTCTTGAACATAATTCCCTTTCCCTAGCTTTTGTATATAAACACTTTATATGTATGTTTATGCTTATAAAGTGTTTGGATTGCTGTAGAGAGTATAATAGAACAAATGGATTTGGTGCACTAAAGATTTTAGCTTGGGAATACCTTTATATACATATTGCTTTTGTATAGACTTGAGGCTTAAGAAAAAACAGAACACGTTTACAAGAGTTAAGGTGATTGAAAACCTTAGTATAGAGAATAAATATTCCAGAAATAAACTTGAAGTACAAAAATAACTATATCAAGTATTCTAGATTATTATTAACAGCCACCAATTAGAATTGAATTATTTTAAGATGTATGAGCCAAAATATTGCAAATGTAGGATTTGTTTGACTGAGAAACAGCCTCCCAAGAGGAGTCATAGAAGCAACTTCACAACATTTAAAAGTAGACTAAATAAGTTATAACTGAAAATGTCATACTAAAAAATCCTAATGACCTGGTAATAAAAGGCAATGGAAATTTAATCATGTGTTTTTAAGTCTGATTTCTGTGATTACAATTCTTGATATATTCTGTCTTCATAGCTAGCTACTAAGTCAGACAACTGTCATACCTATACTGATTTGTGTTACTACCACTACAACATTTGTTTTATTAGGAACAAATGTCTAAAAGAATCTGTTTTCGTATTGTATTGGCCATATTTTCTCTGTTATTGTCATAACAATATGACAATATTTTCTGGGACACTTACTCTTCTAAAAGTAGGCAACTAAGTCACCTACAAAGACTAGAAAGTTAAAAGTATACAAGGGCTCTCTGAAACCAACAGGGTGTTCAGGCAGCAAGGTGGGCATAATGTAGAGCTGCTTCCTACCAAAGCCATTAGCAGCTAGGATATTCTTTTTTCCTAAGATGTATAAAATATTAATACTTCCAAAGGCTTTCAAAGCTATTGTAATTCCATATAGACTCTATTCAGTATTTCACCTAACTTGGTGACTGAATTGATAGGCATGACTGGTCTTGAAAACATGCCAATGTTTTCCTTGTGACTGGATGTTAAATGCATAGAGAATCTTAGTACCTAGCTGTCATTGCTGCCTCCACATTTTTAAAAATCCAGATACGTTTGACTAGGTGGTTCATTATCCTGTATCAGAAAAAAAAATATCAGTAGGAAATAGGTCTGTGTCCTTGAAGTCTTAAAATTAAAAAAAACCCAAAGAGCTTAGCTCATAGGTCACTGCTCAGTTTTTCTTATCATCTCTATATCTTGGGGCATGGAGTATACAAGTACAAGTTTTGGTCAAAGCTGGATAATCAGTTTATTTTTCATACCACTGAGAAGAGTGAAGATATTTGGACATTATTTAGTGATTGGCATAGCTGTAATTGACAGTGGCATTACACAACTGAAAATTTAACCTCAGAAGAAAAATAATTATGGCATTTTTTCCAGAGAAAATCCTACAAAGCTCAGGTTTCCTAAAAATTAATTGGCACAAAACTCTAATTTGGGCACAGTAGGTAATAATCCTCTGTTGGCAAGGAGGATGAACAGATGACTCATCACAGTATTCCTCCCCATCCCTTATTTTCATGATTTACATTATGATTCGAGCAGCGGGCTACCTCTTAGTTGACAGAGAAGCACACTGGCTCAACTGCAGAATATCAGACCCAAGTTCCTGTATCTCCAGGTACTCTTTATGAAGAGAAGACATTGGCAAAAGCAAAGTGAAGTAAAGCTACCTGCTCCCTATTGGTGGGCAGCTGGGCTGGGCGCTGATTTGCAGCCAGGAAGTTTCTGTCTAGCCCCATTTTTACCACTCAGTCACTCAACCATGAGGTCTCCAAAACTGCAACTGCAGCAGTTCATTTTTGCTTTTTGAATTTAGAGTAATCCAGGAGTAATCTGGAGCACAAACCAAAGCCATGAACAGACAAAATTCCTTCTATGTTACAAAGGGACTACAGTTGTATTTTAATGTTACATTTATGTGTTAAGTAATGGGCACTAATCAATGCTCCTTTGATTGCTTTGTATCTTCTGTCTCAATGCAAAGGCATGTTACAGCCCCCAGTTTCAATGTAAGTCACCGCTTGGCAGCCCATTACAGAGTGTTTATGGCTGTGTTTAATGACTGGTTTGGTTGTCTATCTCGAATTGGAAAAATCCTTTTCTTCTGAATTCCAGAGAGTAGTGAAGTCACAGCTGTTCAGGTATAAACAGTAGGAAATCAAGATTTACTGCTCTTTTTTTTTTTTTTTGAGATGTGTCATCGTTTTTCTTATTACCTGAATGGAATATATAAAGTATCTACTTCTGTTACCATTTTACTAGTTTGGATTATGCCCAGTCTCCTCATCCTTAATTTCTTTGTCCTTCTAGGACCTGGAACTACAAATGGTATCGATGATATCATCGACCAAGTACTGTGAAGGGCAGGATTAGGTTGAATTTGTGAAGCTCAGAGAGAAGGATCCTTCTCTCTTGCATGACTATACAGCTGGGATCACACTCAAATCACTCCTAGAAACACATTCAAAATAGTTTGTTTCAGATGTATCAAGAACTACCAGCATTACTCCTAATAAGCTAATTCCAGGAACAGCTGAGTACAAAATAGTATTTTTTGCTTCCATCTGGAAGTACTTATGACAAAAGAAGCGGATTCTGCAAACAGAACACATTAGATCCTTCTGGGCTCCCATTGATGGTTTCCCAAAGCAGAAAAGATTTAGTTAGTAGCACCAACATGGGGAAGCTGAAGGGCATCAATAAACACATAATACAGTATTTTTTGCAGTTATTCTTAGATCAAAATTTAGCAAATGTTTGCTTTTTAATGCGACTCCTGAACTTGCTTCAAAAGTATGTGATGAGAATGAGTTCCAGGGAAAGAGCAGAATAACAGAAATTTTCAGCCCAGAGAAGCTAAAGTTAAGGTAAAATCTATTTGCAATGCCCACCCCTAAGCATTGAGTGTTCAGCATGACTCCCATTTATTGAATATTTTACATATTGATAACTGAGGAGAAAACATTCCCACTTATAATTCTGTTCTTTGTCTTAATTACATTGAATTCTAGTGTATTAAAGAAGATGAATTAAGGATTGACCATAGGACCCAGCATTATACCCAATATGCAGTATTCATCATAAAATACACCAAAAGGATAAGAGATGAAGCTATAACCCAAAACTGTGTGCCTTAGCAATCCTTCCTCTCAGCAGTGTGGCTGCCAGCTTCATTATCTCACAATTCTGAATCAGCATCTGTGTATTGTGATGGGCAAATGAAATCCTGAAATCTGGTATCCTAAGAAGACCAAATATTTGCTGTTTTCAATACTGTATATTTTTTACTCAAAACCACTGACAAAAATCAGATTGTTAGTGTTACTATTTTGATTCGTATAAATATTTGGATTTTCTCTGCCACCTGGGCAAAGATATTTATCCATAAATGAAGTGTTGGTACTTCTTGACAGTATATTAGCCATACTGTAGGATCTATATAATAAATTTAAAAAAACCAAACAAAAACAAAAGCAACAACAACAACAACAACAAATAAAAAAAAAGAAAAAAAAACACTAAGCACCAGCTGCTTCCATAGTACACTGAGAGACTGCTGAAGTAATTGTTAAATAGAACTGACTTGCAAGTTTTACTCAGCATGTCAGAAAACAGAAGCCAGTAGCTGTCTTTATAAATACAAAGGTCCTGGATCCAAAAGGGCTTCATTTCACTGTGACTGGGAGTTTCTGAGAGGAGCCATTTCATGTAGTCATTAGTTTATCCTGGCACAACAGGTAACCACATATTCCTGAGTGAAGTGAGAGTTTATGATCTTAGAGATAGTGCACAGCAATCTAGGCTGGTAAAAATATAAGAAATCCAATAATTTAAAGTCCATCTGTACATTATTTCATAAGACATCCTTCAAAATGCCTTTAGGAATATTTATAAGTTGCGAAATAAGGGAATTTTCAACATCTGTAATTGACAGAAGGACAGGAAACAGAAGTTGCTCACAAGTGAAACAAAACTCCTAGTAAAAGGATGCAGAAAAGGTTTCTCCTTTGCCTATGACACCCAACTTTGCCTTCAGATGTCTGGTCCAGCAGCTTGTGGTCATTCTTCCAGTATTGCCCCTAACTCGAGTTACCTAAAACAGGCCTGCTTTCAGTTTAACAGCTCTATACTATGAATCTAGATCATTCTGTCTCATCTCAATGCACTTATTCTGTGAACATGACTAGGAATAACTGGTTTTTGGAGCATACAGTCACAATTTAAATTAGAACTTGCTTGTTGATTGCTTTTTTTTGTTAGTTATATGATGCCATTTATTGGTATAGCTGGTGAAGGGTCTAAAGACCAAGTCCTTTGAGGAGCAGCTGAGGAAGCCATGGTTTGGTTGACAAGGTGTTGTTCAGTGAACAGTTGGACTTGATGGTCTTGGAAGTCCTTTCCAACCTTAATAATTCTTCAGTTTCCCAGAGATCGTATACGGCCTTGTTAATGTTTTAGGTTCTATCAGAGAAAAACAAAGACAGCACGTTCCAGGAGTAGCTGGAACAACGTTGCTGCTGCTATAGCCTGCTCATCTATGCATAGTTAAGTGGAGGCTTAGACATAAAGGTGCTCATGATTCTGCCTAATCCTGCAGCACCTCAAGTATTTACTATACATTGCCCCTGAACCTTCAACAGCAAAGAAACACATTCAAAAATTATTTAAAAAACAAACAAACAAACAAAAAAGCAAATAAAAAGCCACAAACAAACAAAACCCCAAAGCAAAATGAGCAAATTGACAAACAAATGACCAAAAGAAAAATAGTCCACAAAAGAGGGTCAAATTCCTTGACAAAGAAAGCCACCCAGACACATATAAACACATGTGGTAACACATGCTGTCATAATCCCCATTTTTCCATCCACCTTTTGGAATAAAAATATTTATATTTGGATAAAAACACATGGAATTCCTGGTCTCACTGGCAGCCCCTTGTGATCCCACATGGTGATGTTCATGGATTGATGATTCACTTTCCCACATGCCTCCTTCACCTGCTGAGCAACAGAATGAACTTTAATTTGTCTCCCTTTATTTCTAATTAAAGTGTATGATCTACACTTGTTGCTTTATGTGGCCCCCAACAATATTCAATGACTTAGTCTATTAATATTTTTCATTTTATGCTCACATGCTACTGCTACTGCTCTAAATTCATACTTAAGTGTTTCTGCTTTTATTCAATTCCTTCTTATTCTCAGCTATCTTCAAGTATAATGGTACCTCTTTTCACCTTTGTCTTACTTCAGAAGAGTTTGCCTTTCCAGAATTTATATTGTGGTTTTTTGCTTCTTTTAGAGGTTACTCTGTCCTACACTCTTAGATTATTTTCTTAGACTTGGACTATTTTCTCAAAATATTGCATCTACCACTTCCCTGATTTTCTTGTGGTCTCCATTTCTGAAACCAATTATTCTCATTCCTTCTTTCTTTCTTTCCAAAACCAATCTTATAATCTATATGGCAGAGAAAATAAAGCTGTGACAAAAAACATAGAGCAGCCACAGTTGCTAGATAATGACCTAGATGGTTGATAATATCTGAGAGTAATTTTTTAGCTTTATTTTAATTTAAAGCATTAATTTCATATTCATTTTCACTTACTCATAAGTGGATGAAACATTTTCTCACTATTAACTTCTCTCGACAATTATGTTTCTGTTCACTTCCAAAGATCTCTAAAACATTTAAAAGTATACAGAAGAACCTGTAAAACTTATTAGGAAGAAAACATGAGAATTCTGTAAAAAGAATACATTTGAGATGTAGGTAAATAATTATTTACTTAAATTTGTATCAAAAACACCACAGAGGGATAATTTCTACCTCATTTGAGAAACAACTTATGATTTATATTAAATAACTGAATGCCTTTAATAGGATGGTAATGCTGCTATAGCACTAAATAGCAGAATAAATGCATGAAAGGGATAAAATCTGAATACTATTGGAATTTTCTGGAACTTAGTAGCCTTAGCAGAACTTACTGGAATTTAGCAGTCAGGTTCATTATCCAAGTGATAAGCATTAAAAGAAAGGAAGGAAATACTTTAGGCAAGAAATCCAGAAGTAAATGTGTTCTCATGAAGGTTTTCACAGCACTTTTAAAGATCAGAGGCAACTTCAGTTATGAAGATCTGAACTAAACTAAGAAGAAGAAACGACAAGGGTTGCAACTTAGGTGTCATGAAAAGTTGAAGGGCTAGAATGTGCTTTGTGGATTAAGGAATATAAAGGTGCTGTATATAGAATATAAAGGCACTGAATCCTTTGGCTTTAATACAGTGGATGAAGCATTATGATTGACTTGAAATTAGTCTGTTTAGAACAGTCAGAGAGTTACTCCTAGCATTCCAGGGCTCAGCTCTGAAGTGAAGAACACTGTGCTCCTGCTCCCAGCATCTGCAGGAGGTCTGCTGCCACCCTGCAAGCTCTGCTGCTGGGCACCCTGGCAGGATTGAACCCACAGCGTATTTGTTTGTATTTTTGCAAACCTGCTTTCTCCACAGCAGTATTGTGGAGCTTAAACAGGAGAGCAAATGACACAAATCTGGAGAACTATTTAGAAGCACACTCAGTTTCCTCCTGCTCTTTACTGTTTTTCGTGTTAGCATGTTTTTCCTCTTTTCCACAAAGTTGTTTTCTTTGTTATTAGTTCAGATTGCTGTCAGCAGCTACTGTCAGTCCTGCTGTTTATAGCCACTAGGATTCTCAGACCAGGCAAAGTTTATTTGGAGGAGGAAGGTGTATTTTTCATTTAAATCTTAGTGTGTAACAACAAAAGCAGGCCAAGAAATGCTGTTCTATGGCAGTCTGTGGTCCTTACTGGCAGCAGCAGAAACAGTGTTAGTGTTGTGTTCCTTGTGGTGGACTCTTCCCACGCTAACCCAAACCTCCCCGCTAAGGTAACCCAGAGCTTCAAACTTCTTCTCTTCTCTCTCTTGACAAGAGGGAGACTTGCTGTCTGTGCCTCTGAATTCCTGGTGTAAACAGCAATTTTTGTGGTTACCATTCTTGGCAAAAGTCGTGCTTCTAGGAAAGAAAAACCCTTTGTTTGGAAAACAGGAAAAGCAGTGAGGGCCACTCAGAAGTCTGTATTACAAGACCCATACTAAATGGACTAGAAACCAATGCTGTTACCCAAAAATCTGCTGAGTTACACAATGCTTAGGAGTAAGATTTACAGAACGTGATGTCAAGTCTCTGCTCCACACCCCTCTGCCAGTTCAGCATACACACTGAGTTTTTAACTACCCTAAACATATTAGGCATTTATCTTCCAGCAAGATAGTGGGGTAAGATTTCGAGATGTCAGTTAGCAGTGAGAAAGGGGAAAAACACGGGAAGGGATTATAGTAGATTATTCTTTGGAGAGGTCCAACACAGCCTCAGGCTTGCCAAGTAAATTGCAACAGGATCCACAGCTCTGCTGTACATCGTACCCGTGGGTATGGCCAGAAAACATTACTCCATTGCATACCTGTAATACACTGGCTGTGCAACCTCATATATCAGACTGTTCCCAAAGGGCAGAGAAAATGCAGGAGAGCCACACTGCTCCATTAAACAGACAGGAATGGTGTGTCTGGGGCTCTGCCCTGACCAGCACATGGCACAGATGTGCCCACACCACCACAATGCTTCACCAGCTTCAAGTTAATTCAATTCAATTCAAGTTAATTTTCTGGTAAGACTCATAATCAGAAATCCAGTTGGAAGTCCAGATACTGGTAATGAGAAACAAACCACGCTCAGAAGTCATGAACAGGAGTAGACGTCTCAGCAAAAATATGATACTCTCTGAGGAAGTTGGAGAAACCCTCATAAGAGGTTGGAGAACCCTCAGAGGAGATTAGAGAAAGCAACCCATGTACAACAGTAGATTAAAACTAAGAAAAATAACATCCTAGAGATGTTAAGATTAAAAAAAGAGAACATACAAAGACTCCATGGGAAATTAATTTTCCATGTTTAGTTCATTTGCCATGGTTCTTTACAAGAAAAATTGGTGTTCTTGGGTTTGTGTTTTTATTTTGCATGTCTTTCCCTGCTCTCAGAATCCTAGAATATTCTGAGTTATGTAAGAGCTGAAACGAGGGATGCAGGACTCCAGACTGGCTCTTTAAAATGCTGTTTTATATACAGATAATACAACAATTTATGGGTCCTGAGTGACAAGAGCCTAGCCCACAGCTGCCAGCCACAGTTGTAAGTTTGTCTGAAGCCACTTTAGTTTTGGTTACAATGCATTATATGTTTTTCTTTACTGAACATTCTAATACATAACAACCAATCAATACTTTTACTATTACCTATAGCCTATCATAACTACTAACATTATATATTCATGTTACTATTTTCCAGTCACTAAAAGTTAGTGTGTTACAGTTTAAGTTAGAAGTTGTTTTTCAGTTTTCTTGCAATAGAAAATTTTAAAACCTTTCTTTCTACTTATGACATGGCATTTTTATTTGCTTGTGAAACCTTTTTGCTTGTTAAAAACATCTGTTGTTTGAAGTACATTTATCCTTTGCTCTGAGCCATAAAAACCCCTTCCAACTCACTTACCCTTTGCTTTTTAGCTATCCAGTAAGACTGGCTCAGCAATTCTTTTCTTCCATATCAAAACTTGCTTTCATTTCTATTCTTTCTTCTGCTTCTACATTTAAAAATCTTTCTGTTATACATATATATTGGTAAGACCTTCCTGTCAAATCCTTATCCTTCCCAACAGAGTTGGAAGGGACCCATAAGGATCTTCAAGTCCAACTCTTAAGTGAATGGCCCAGCCAGGGATCAAACCCACAAGCTTGATACAGAAACCTGTATTTGCTGATTTTCTTCTAGTACAACATCTTAATAACAAAATGAGGGAGAGCTTCTTTTGTGCTCCCCTTGTTGAGATATCCCTCAGGAGCATCCTGCCCTGTGGCCATGATGGAGATGCCTGTCAGAAGACAGGGATTTGCTGCATGCTCTGGCACTGTTCCCCCTTTTCCAGGTTCCTCTCTCTCCATCTCAGGCTTTCCAGGAATAGGGCTGTCTCTCACTCTTCTGGGGGTGACAAGGAGAACACTGAGGCCTTCCATTAAAAAAGCCTTCCAGACTCTGCTGTGGGAAGCTGGGGAATTTAAAAAGGCTTTTGCTCTCGTGGGGAAGTACCTTGGAGAGAAGGGTATGAGTATCTTAGAGCATTTGGATGAATGACAAGCATATATTCCTCTTACTTTTGATTACGTGAAAACTGAGAAACGGGGCTGGGGAGAGGCCACCATGGGCTGGTACCCTCAGGCCAGGCAGCAGGAGAGGTGACAGAAAAGGGGAAATCACGATAAAAATATCAAGAAATTATTCTTGGAAATCACCCTGGAGCTCAGGTAGGGAGGTATGTTTGTGCACTGCAGTGTTGCAAGAAGTAGGTCACAGACTTCCACGGAGGCTGTCTGGAAGCCATCCGAGCCATTCCCATAGCTGTGGTTTGGCTCAGGCTGCAGGCTCCTGGGACATGCCCAGCACAAGCAGCACCTTCTGGAAGCTTCTGCCAGCCCATGCTGGGCTCAGAGGGGGCTGAGCTGCTCCCAGCCTCTTCTTCTGGGGCTGGCTTTACTACAATTGGCCATGGCTTTAGCCTTATTTTCTGCTAAGATTACATAACTGCACAGTTGTCGTCCTACTGTCACAAGATGAATTATTTTCATTTAACTGGCTGAATTTTTTCAAGGCAAGCATTTTATTTATCACTGACATGGTAATACTTCTGTATTTCCATTTTCTGAGGGCAGCACAGGGGAATGGCAGGGATGCTCAGGGATGATAGCTTTCTCAATCATTTCAATTCCCCCTGCATAGTTTTGCCAATACCAGCGCAGCAATTCAAGGGAAAAAACAGAGCTAGAATAAAGGAAGAATATACCAAAGTGCCTAATAGCATTCCCTTCCTTCTTAGGTCCCTAAGAAAACAAGATAAAGTTTCCTGATTCCTTACTTCCCAAAATGAGGACTGGATTAATGGGAACACCACAAATAGCTTCTCTTTCCCATCACACTCCACAACTACACATAAAATCATCTGCAGGCAGGAGGAAACCAACAGTGGTGCTGTTTTGCACCAGCTGCTGGAATGGCATTGGGAGGTAATTTCCTCTAAAAATCTCAAAATCTCTTTTTTTCAGACTGTACTCTCACTGTCTTTCCTTTTGTTCCAGAAAAATAAGTCCTCGGTATATGATTGAGAAGATACTATCCCGATAGGACTCCAAAATAGTTACGATAAATAAATTTTTGGAATTAAAAAAAAAACAAACAAACAAAAAAAAAGATTGAGGGAATAATCGGATTTTATTTTAGAGGACAAAAGAAGAATTTTCAAATCATCTGTTCTTTTTCTAATATCTTTTTCCAATATACAGATATGAAAACATAGTTCTCAATCTCACTTC
Source organism: Rhabdornis inornatus (assembly GCA_013397075.1). NCBI lineage: Eukaryota > Metazoa > Chordata > Aves > Passeriformes > Rhabdornithidae > Rhabdornis > Rhabdornis inornatus. The sequence continues at coordinate 725,469 of VWZS01008597.1, forward strand.
AAATACTATAATTATAAATGGAAGACTAAAGATAAAAAGACAATGTTAGCCAGGAAGAATGATATATATCTTATTATTCTTTGTTGGTTCCTTACAGCAGAGAGATGTGATATTACAAAAATATAGGATCATATATGTGCAAAAAAATATTTTTACTGAAGTCCAACAGGCAAAGTACTGATCTGAAGAGAAGTTATTTAATAATCAATAAAGTTTCTCCTTGTGCAGCTGTTGAGATTAATTCTCCGTAGAACTTTGTCACTCTGAATATTCTCCCTTCTATTTCAGACTATCGTCTTTTTTCACTTCCAAGTTTTCATATGATACACACTGAAGTCATCCAAGACCTTGTCCTGTAACTCACATGGACAGGGACACGAGTGTTAAGGCCAGGTGTCTTAAATTCTTTGTGGGCTTCTGTTAATGACTGATGTAGAACATAAGTACTGGTTGTAGTATGTACAAGTTTTATCCAGAACAATTAAATGTCCTCCACAGCCATCATTAATCAAGCCCAGAAACTCAAAATATAACCTATATTTTTTAAATCATCTGGTAATTGAATAGAGATTAAAAATATTTGAAATCTCTATTATTCCTAGTAACATTAGTTCTAAAGCACTGACAATGTTATTAATATTTAATGCATTTTTTCAACTCCATCACATTTCAGCTTCTGTATTACTAAGCAGATGTTTGAGACATCATTGCCTTGATTTGGTAAAATGTCCATGAGGAATCTGCCCTGGAACATTTGCAACCTCTGACAAGAACTTCAGACTTACCTAAAATGTCCAATTCTATTAGCCAAAACAACTGTGGGATAATTAACCTGTACTGGTGTCCCAGATACCACAGGCTGAGCACAGCATTCCACCTCAGTCATTTTGTATTCCCTTGGGCCACAAAAGTTCATCCTTGAGCTCAGTATTTACATGGCTCAAATCCATGTACTTATAATTTATAAGTAATGTTTTTCAATGGACATCCAATTTCATCTGCTTGGATTTTAACTATGGGCCCTACATGCTAAGCTTGAATCCACATTTCTGAAGTTTTCCAGCCTCTTCATGAGCTACAGACCCAGAGAGAGAGAATCTCATATATTTACAGCCCCTCATAACTCGTGCTCCAGTAAGTACATCTCTGGTTTTACATTGTAGATTTTGCCAAGTAGTGTTTAACAGCTGCTCTGCTGCTACAAATGTTACTGTTATACTTCCTTTCTTCATCATTAATTTGTGATGACTAGTGCTGCGTGTGAGATTCAGGGCTTTTCACATCCAATGTTTTTAAATATCTTGGTTTGTAATAGGCAATAAACATTTCTTCCCTGGAATGCACAAAGTCATTCCAATTGAGGACAAAACAAAACAAGTTCAAGGTACATTGGAAATCAAGATCTGCTGCTTCATTAAATATTTTTCTTATTCTATTTATATCTAGCTGTTTTGAGTTCAGTACCAAGATGTGAATCATGTGTTATGTTTACTGGACCTTCTATTCAAATTAATTTCCTGATATAATATAGACCATCAGCTCCAGGACACCTAGGATTACAGGTATTAAGCCAAATTTTGGGTGATTCATCCTTCTGCCTTAACTTTGTTCCCTCTTTAATTTTAATAATTTCATACTAATAAGCTTATAAATTGCTCTAGATAGAGGCTTCAGACAAGGAACAAATTACACCGTCTTTTGCTATTACTAGATTTAGGTTTATTTAGGAAAGGGTTTCTACCAGGGAATGGTTAATTATGAAGTTACCTCCAGATATCTAATGAAGCAAAATTTCTTGAGCTATATCTTTCTCAAAAAATCTAGTTTTTAACATGCTCATCAGGAGTGAATTACAGCTAACAACTGGTTTGTACATAACTTCCTATAAAAAGAGCTAGATCTTCAAGAGAAATTAAGAGGGGAAACCAGGAATATGTGAGGAAAACGCTTAAACCCAGAAATCAGTTTTTCTTCTGTGTCTTCTTTTTCTGGGACAAAAATAAGTACATTGACTAGCAAGACTGCTTGATTAACTCTGCTTCAGTCTGGGACTCTAGTTGGGATAACATGCAGAATTTTTCACAGGAGGAAGAGGAAGTAATTCCATCCAATCTTTCTCCCTTGGTGCCATGACAATCATCCAAATAAATCACCCAAATTAATTAGACTAATTAATTTTGGAATCTCTGCCCCTTTACGAACAGTGTACACAGTTATCTTCTATTTATCTCTGTTTAATCTGAATGCCCTGTGCTCTTAATGCCTAAATCATAAGGTGGTGTCTAGTTTGCAAACATAGTCTTTCTTATTGCACCTCTGCATATTTTTCAGACCCCAGGCCTCTCTAAAATCCAAGTTTATGTAAAATGAGGTAATCTTGAGAACTTTCATTCTGCATTAGAGAATTTAATATGTTTATAAATATGGTATGGAAGGCAGATGAATACATTTTAGAAAAGTACCCTCGACTAAACATTTAATCAGATGTTACAGTATAAAGACTGCAATCACTGTTTTATTCATAACTGTTGTGTTATTGGCTTTTATTCAGGGGAATGCATGACTGAACCTCTCTTTCCAATACTGCTGTCAAAAATTTCATTAACTCAGGTTGAGTAGGAGTAAATAATTACAGTGAATGTTATTCATTCTCCTCTGTGCCATGTCCAGTCTGATAGTATGTGTATCACTTCTGCCAAATCAGGTTTGGGGTATAGCCTTCAGCTGTACAGGTTCAACATTTTACCACTGGAAGTCTGCCCCTTGTTGATCAAGACAGGGATCATTGCATCGGAATTTAACCACTTACTCTATAAAGATGACTGAAAGTAATGTTACCCCTTGTGATAGTTTGGTTTGGTTTGGTTTGGTTTCAGTCTGAGTCAGACAATACTCAAACACTTAACAAAAAGCCCCTGGTATTTAGCAGCTCCTCAGAGAAATCAACATCTCTGTAGCTTCATTGCTATCAGCAAAGAATGCCCTTATTAAAATATTTTGCAGCTTCTGTTATCAATAATGTCTTGGCTGAATCACCAGAATATGGTAAGAAAAACAGATGATTACTCTAAACAGAATGTTCCCAGATAAAAGGCATTTGAGGCAAACTGAACAGGATTTTCACTATGACACATATTCAGCGTCTGCATAGACAAGTCAAATTATATGGAGAGAAATCCAGATTTTTCAGAAAATAGTTCTGAATAAACATCTGAATAACTGAGTATCTAAATATCTGCATAAATATCACATTGCTCTTACTGTCTGCATAATACTGTGCTAGAAAACACATCTTTATTTAACCATAAAATTTTCAATTTACCAGAGCCCTGGAACTATGGAACAATTCCGATAAAGCGAGAAAGTTAGTTGCATTTTACCATATGCATCCAATATAAGCTGTTTACAAATACAGTGTGAATAAATTAGCTATATCTTTCAGACATTTTAACACCATTTTTTGACTCTTTGCAAAAAATTTAGAAGTTGTTCAGAGCATTGTCTGTCTACAATCACAGACTTCAAAAAAAGAACACTAAAAATAATACCATGTCAAATGGATCATTCAGCTTAAGTATTTGAGAAAATTGTTGTGCTTGGACAGAGTTTAAGTCTGTATTGCTTTAAAGAGAAAGAATTAACATTTAGAAGAGGTTAATTTGAGCCTTCTTTAACTTGCAAATCACTTAGCACTTGAGCTGCTTGTTGTTATTCTTCTAGTTATTTTTTAATAGTAATTGTGGAAAATCCACTAGTGACTCACAGAACAGACCTCTGCTTTCAAGTGTCTGTGAAAAACACCTTTCTCTTCATTCCTTAGGTAAACAAGGCGAAGGAGTTCCCTGCCTCAATTGTCTCCCCATTTTTTAATAATCTAAAAATACTCACTGAGTTTCAGGCTTAGACTTGAGTCATAGTTTTAGGCGATTCATAGAACCATTAATCAAGTCTTATCAAATCACAGAAGAACAGTTTCCATTGTCTTAAGTTAAAGTGGGCACAATAACAACAGCGTGTTGGCTTTGGCAACCTACCTACTAATTTTATGTTCCCAGACATTTCCTAACACTCATATACATGGTGCTCACCCACAAATGTACATTTCAGACTGAAAAAATTAAGAACAACCCATTTTGAACACTTCACCCTCTTACAAAGCATTTGTAGATAGCATTTTCGGGAATTTTTTAGCCAGTTCTTTCACTTTTTTTTTTTTTTATGAATGTGCTAAGCATATGAATCAATAGAGAGCCTGGCATAGAATTTGAAGGGAGAAACCTACCAAAGGGATATTTTGGGTTGTCCAGTTGATATTTATTTGGAGCTGGAATACCAACACACTGTGATTACACAGGGATTGCATTGGGAGACCATTAGCAGTGGATACCCTTTTGTTGTATTTATTTGTTGAAGAATTAATTTGCAAACTTAATTTGAGCATCATGCACTAGAATTTGCACTATGACTGTCACTAGTGAATTTGCTGATGTTATTGGTCTGTAAATTCATATTTATTAAGGATTTCACAAATAGCTTTAGGATCCTCTATTTTTTTATGCCTACTAGTGAACTTTCATTGATCTGGATTTGAGGACCAAAGTGAGATGCTTAACAAACTGTCAGAAATGAATGGAACTGACAGATAACTTTGCAATTAGGGACCAATCTTTCTCAATTTTACTATATACCCTGCATAAAAAATGCTTAGTTGAGTAATAGATATATATGAGGATTAATCATCTAATGCTTGTGAAACATTCAGAAGCTAGAAAACTAGTTTTTAAAATTTTGTTGTTGACTCACTACTATGAAATCTGAGAAAATTTAGAGCTTAAAAACATTTTAGACAAATATATTTTTTCACTGCAAAACACAGTTTCGGTGGACCTGATAATATTCACGAATCTGAACTGGGTGGAAGAAACATGATCCAGCCTAGGCAAAAGCCAGCAAACCAAGAGCAATGAGCTGAATGTTGTTTCTTAGCAGCTCAGATATAAAATACTCAGAGTCCTTCTGAAGGATTTTCCAATGATCTACTGGATCAGTAACAACCATCATTCAAAGGAATGCAGAAATATAGGTTAATTTAGTTTGGAAGGATCCTTGAGAGGTCATACAGGCTACCACTGCCTCAAATTTAATTAGATCATGTTACTTATGGATTTGACTATATGAATTTTGAACACCTCTAAGGACAAAGAACTAAAACTCAGCCCTTTTAAACATTTTACATCTCTCATGACAAAGAAAATTTTCCTAACACTGAAGTGGGTTTTCCAATGTTCGATTTTGTTTTCATTGCCTCCTCTGTGCACTGTTCCACCGACTTTCTCTGTGCACATCCAAGGAAAGTCTGCCACCGTCTTCTCTGCATTTTCTTGTCAGGTACCTGAAGATATCAGTAAGGTTTCCCCTTCACCTTCTGATCTCCAGCACGAACAAACCCAACTTTCTCAGCCTTTCCTCTTATGCCCTGTGCTCCAGCCCCTGACCCTCTTGGTAACATTTTCTGTGCACTAAAGAATCCAGATCTGGACACACCACTCCAGATGTAATCCCACATGTGCCAAACAGAGTGGGTGATCACTTCCCTGGATCTTATAGCAGTAGTTACTACCCATGGGTTTTAAACTGGGTTTGCTTAAGCCTTAGCTCTCATTAAAGAAACATAAAATATGGGTGGTTTTTTCCTTCTGACAGGAAAGATAAACACAAAATACTTCACATGAAATCATTGGGGGTTTTAATTTTTCTTATTCTGACTGAGCAAAACCATCAGTTATTCATACAGTTTTAGAAGAAAACACACATTTGTCTGCTGCACAGCACATCATATATCCTATAATTTATCTTACAGTTTGTTTAGCCGCATGGGGTTTTTGGTCATGTCAGCTTTGAATGGAAAATTGATCTCTTCTTCCTGTTATTTATTCTTTTCCTGTAAATGATAATGAAGAAATGCAGCTAAAAATGCACCATTAGGTAAAACAATTCGTATGTTGTGATTAAGTCAGAAGACAGTATGCACTTCTGGAGTTGTTGTTTTGCCTCCAAAAATCTGTAATCATGTCAACCTTGATTGTGTTGTTAACTCACATTCTTTCTGCCTCCTGGATTTGGAACGTAAACAGCCCATTGTATGAAAGCAAGAGTGAATTCTGCAAGACTAAACCTTCACTCAGAAATCAATGGCTCAGTATGCAGTGGTAGGCAAAGAAGTCAACAAAGTACTGGAAGCCATCAGTGTAAGTGCTAAGAGAGGGAGTGATGGGAAGCATAATTTTCCCACTATATCAAAACTCCCCATGTCCAATTCTTGAGAACTTAGTGCAGTTTTGTTCTCCATATCTCAGAAAGGATATAGTGACAGTGAAGAAAGTACCCAGAAGGCAATTTCAATCATTAAATTGAAGGACTAGCTACCAAATTAGGTGTTTGGACAAGAGGAGATCAAAACTTCATAAAACTAAGATTTGCAAAATCATGAAGGGACATCAGAAGCTGAATGTAAAGCTGCTGTAGACCAAACTGTCCAATATTAGGGGCATAGAGCATTGAATCAGGCTTGCAGGAGCCAGATTTAAGATAGAGAAATTAAAGCATCTCTTGTAGAATAGTAAGTGACTATCTGGAATTTGTTCTTACAGAAGACTGTGAAGAGATCCAGCATCAGTCAAAAACGTATCAGTCTCATGGTCTCTCTAGATATTTTCTTTAATTATCATTGCTAAGAGACAGAATACTGAGATAGATGGGTCATTTAGTAATTTGTATGTTAAACAGAGAAACTGAAGCAATTGAGCACAACTAAATGAAAGTAATTGTATTTAATGGTACAATCAAAGTTTTATGCTGTGAGAATTAGGTACTCTGTGAAATAGGATTAAAAACTAGATTGATCCCTTTTTACACAAAAGCATGAGAAAGTGGTTCAGCCCTTTACTACATGATCAAGAGCATTCATCCGGGATATGGGTGAATCCCAAGTTCCTACTTTGTCACGTGCATGGATGTAAAATTTTGTCTCTTAGTCGAATTCCCTAATAACTGAAAGTAGAGCTGTCATGTTGTAACATCCTCTTCCATCTGAAGACTTTCAGTTTCTGGAAGCCAATTGGATTAATATTGCATGGAAACAATATTTATTCTTTTTGTTCAGGTACAAGTCAGGAGTTGTTACATGTGGAGTTTCCTAAACATAAGTGAATCCATAGTTACTTGAATAGTTTCAAGCAGTTATTTATAGAGAAACAACCTTCAGAGCAATTTTTAATAATTTTGTTACATTTTTTAGATAAAGCTAAAAAGTGTTTCTTCGATCTTCCTCTTTCCTCATCCAGGAATAAAGAAAAACAAGAATACACAAACCTTACCTTTAACCATTCTAATAATCTCATTATTTGGCAGTAATAGAAGTATTTTTTCATAGCCAGAGTTTTCTATGTCAACTTTGAACAAGTTTTATAAATTATTTTGCATTGAAAGGACATGTAGCAATAGCTCAACTTAATGCATAAGTTCTGTGAAACTTTCAGTGAACATTTGTTATGGTTCACTTTCAGACAGGAATTTCTATTTTATATGCTAAGGAAAACAAGCCACATATGACACCAGATTTTTTACTGACTTGAAAGATTCTGACACCACTATGCACAGATATCTCCTAATTTGTTTATAAAATAAATTCCACTTCACATCTGGCTAGAGAAAAGTGGAATAAACTAACTAAGATGATGAAGGTTCAGGAGCATGTGGCTGGAAATTTTCCCAAGATCTATGTCGGACTGTCTCATTGGCCTTGCCAATATCATGATAACAAAGGCTGAAGATGCTCCAATCATTTTAAAATAGTCAGGGTTAGAATCTGTTCTGATTTAAGCCCTATGTAATTTAATGAGCTTTTTAATGGCTATGAATCCACAAGTATAAACCGTCATAGTGTAATTCTCAAAAATTAGCTGAATATTGCTTGTATTTTGTGTGGTCCTCCTAGCTAAGGTGTGTTGAGGATATGGAGGTGGTTCAAGACAGCCAGCATAGCTCCACAGAGGGCGTGTCCTGCCTGACCAACCCAGTGGTCTTCTACAGTGGAGTGACTGCAGCAGTGGACAAGGGAAGGGTTATAGGTATCATTTGTCAGGGCTTCTGTAAAGCCTTTGACAGAGGCCTCTAAATTGAAGACAGATTGGTTTGATGGTGCACTGTTCAGTGGATTCCATTCTTTGGAGGAGAGGTGCTCCATCCCTCTGACCATTTTTGTTTTGGGCAACTGGCTCTAGGTAACTCTATTTGAACCATGATCTACAGGCATCTTCTGCAACATCAATGCTATTGAGCTTAGCTTTTCAGCATGAATATGAACAGGCATTTCTAGCATCCCAGCTTTTGCAAGTCTTCTTCTCTGAACCAACAATACTTATAATTTTATTTTTCTGTAATCCTTTAACCCCCACTAACCAGCTTGAATTACTAGCAGTTGGTCTTTATCACTGCAGTGAATCAGAGCACACTGCCTGATGAGGAAAGAGGAAGAAGTAAGTGAAAGAAGCAACTTCTTGCTATGTGCTAGTACAGAAAAGAAAATGCTGAATGCCAAGGCTAGGGGACACATTAATGGAATTTTTCAGCTGACATAAGAACAGAGATAGTGTGATGAAAAATTAATTTCTAGTGTCTTATCAGAAACACTGCAGAAATTCCCTTCTTTTGTTGTCATTCCATCCTACAGCTACCGTGTGAAAAAGAGAAATGGAAGCTGCTTCTTCTGAAAATGAATACAGAAGGACATTTATATAGCAGAGGCCAGGGTGAAAATGATAGAATGTCAGAGAAATTAGGAAATTTGGAAAATACTCTGTTAATATCATTCATATAGAGCAGTGTTAGTGTGCAGGATAGTATTACGGCATTAGATTATGAACTTAGTCTGAATCACATTAATTTGCATTTGCAAACTGTATTGGCTAGTTAATTTTTCTAGATCATGTTCTGAGCGATATTTCACAGTAAAATTCACTGATATCATGTAGATATTGACTGATAAATTTAAATATGAGAAGTCTCTGAAAATTTCAAGTGACAGCCAACATTTGGAGCCCTGGTTTACTGGATTTTTTACTAATTCTGACTCAAAAATTTGTAATGTATGGAACTTGAGTATGCCTAGTGTCACATAAGCATATTCACTAAAATGTTTTCAAAATATCTAAATTTGATGTTTGGTTACTGATATTAAGGAAACCTCCCCACAGACACTGGAAGCAGCTGCTGGGTCCTCCTGAAGCTTTCTCTGCTCTGGGCAAAACAGAACAAGTCCAGCTGTGCAGCCTCTTCTCACAGTGCAAGTGCTCCAGGCCCATCGTCTTGGTGGCCTACTCTGAATTTGATACAGATGGGGAAGTGATATTTTTGATTAAATGTAGAACCCCCTTTTTATTATATTTCTTTGTAGTGGAAAAAACTAGACATTTATTTCTGTGCCACATCACTTTATTGTTGAAAACATGCACTTTGCTAGGTAGAACCAGGAGTTTTCTTAAGCTCACCTTTAGTAATCCCTCACCAGTTATCCAAACCTTAAATTTAAGCTTACCACTTGCTTGTTGTATTTTCTATAAAACTGTATGCATCGGTCTTCTAGTTTATGCCCCCCTTACCCTCAAGAGCTTTTGCAATGGGGTTGAGACACTGCTTTGTAAAAAGCCCAGCTGTATAAACAACATGAATGTGGTTGGTAAGCAAAACCCATGGCTTTAAACATTACACTTCCTTTCCTAAATGTTTTTAAAATGTATGGTTTTAGTTACAAAACTCCTTGCAAATCAAAAATTTACAGTAAATTTTACTTCCATGCATTTCCGTGAAGGACAAGCACCTGTCCAAAAGATTTGTGATGCTGTCTCTTCCAGATAATGCAACTTTTAAAATTCATTTGATATCATTCTGAACTGTTTGTGTGCCTATATGAGACGCTCTGATCTTGAAAAGAAATTTGTAGGCACTCAGGTGGAAATTCCAATAGATATTGGCTTGGAAAAATGTCAGGAATCAGGAATACAGTTCAATTCGGCTGTATCTTTAATGATTGATGCCTCTGGAAAGAGTCAGGTAATACCTCGTTCAGTACATATGAACATACCTTATGAACAATGGACACAACTCTCATATTTTTCACTGGGGCTGAAGAGAGGCCTTCTCTCCACCCTCAAAATCCACACCAAACCTGTTCTGTTCCTCTGCTGCACTTCTTCTTACACTACCTAGAAAAACAAAGGCCTTCAAGGGGTTAGGTACTACAGCCAGCACTGGTTTGACTTGTCTCGATCCAGTGGAGACAGCTATGGCTTGCCATTACTTAGGAGGTGTAGAAGATATAGTGCTCTTGAGAAGTGACCAACAGAAATTCAAATCAGAAATTACGGGTCTTTGTTATCAATAGTAAATCTTTTAACATGCACCAGAGAAAAGAGCTTGTGGAGGCAGGGAAAGACGTGTGTGTTTCTGTTGGGCTCCTAGCCCAAAGTTTCAAAAATAGTAAGTACTCTGAACCTAAATGTTTCAGAGGACATTACATTAATTTTTATTTCACACACCTGAAGGAGCCATTTGTCCCTCCTGAAGGTGTAGAATCCACAAATATAAAGTTCAAACTCCACTTAGACATTTAACATGCAAAATTTCTGTTTCCTCCTGGTAATTTATTCACTCTTGAGTCCCCAAAATTTTAGAAAGAAATGTTGAATTGCTTTAGAGATAAATCACCAAATGCATTTTTCTTCCTAACGCGGATTTTTTAATAGCTACAATTAACTACAATTAACATTGTTTCTATGAACAATGGTTATGCATTCATAGTGAAGGTCTTAGGTTTTAAGGCTAAAGTCGCTACAGCAAAGTACTTAAACAGCAAATTGACAAGACAGAACATTTTTTATCATGATGGAAGAGCTAAAATAAAAATACTCTAAGGACATAGTATCTGTATTCTGGGGCTGACACAAGAAATAAAAATACATCAAAACATACTAAGACCTACTTATGGGTGTCAGAGACCCACAGTGCCACCAAGATAGTCTTTAAATGTATCTTTGAGACTGTATGCAATCTTAAATATCAGAATTGTAAAATAGGTATAAGATGATGGATGTATAAAGAAAAAAAAACAGAAAATTATGTTTTTACCTTGGATCTATTTTCCTGAGGTTTCATTTTCTGTTAGTTCTTATTGTACTGTTGACCAGCTCCTTCCCCTGAACAGCAAAATTATGTTGGCTGGACACAAACTCATTAACTCTTTGCCTACAGTTTTCTAGCAACAGAGATAATTAGATATTCTGTAATTGATCTGGGTAGTCACTTTATTTGGACTAAGAAAATGTGATTTCATGTACCTCTTTGGGGTCTTTTCTCTATTTCAGTTTGGCTGTGGACATAAGGCAGAAGTGAGTCCCTGTTTCTCCCAGGTCAGATGCAGCTGTGAGCAGGAGCACTGTCCTGGAAGGAATCATATTGCCCATCTGCCTACCTGCTGCAGAGCTGCCATCTTGCACAGCAACACCACAAATCCCTGCAATGTGATAGCTCCTGGCTTCTCCAGGCATCAGCAGAAAATGGGTGAGAACTCCAGCTCCAGAAGAGGTCACCTGAAAATCTCTGTGTGAACCAGCTGGGGCTCTACGAGAGTCAGCAGAGCCCAGCTGTGAGGGACTCAGTACAGCAGTCTAAAGAAAGGCATCTAATGCCAATAGAGATTCAGGGAGGGCCCAAGGCATCTGCTGAGATGGTCAGATGTGACATGGGACCACTGGGAGCTCTCCGTCCTTCAAGCAACTTTATAAATCTGTCTGTGGGCAGCTGAAATAATCCCAAGGTGCCTACCTCAGTGAAATAAGATAAACTGCTGTATAGGGATTAGAGAATGCTTTGACTTCACTGATTTTAATGAGACTTTAGACACACCGTGCAGGAGGGTGCCCAGATTTAGTTCTGCATACAAAAAGGCAGTGTGCCATCTCTGTCCCTGGTGCCCTTCACCTCTGCTCCACGGGCTCTACAGGGTCCCATTCAAACAAGAGTCATTGCCTCTTGGGGACATGTTTATATGTTTCTTGCTTCTGGCACTGGACCATATTGAACATCTCTGAGTACTCCAATTACATCTTTTTGCCAGCAAATGGCACAGGGTGCTGCTGTTTAATATAAAAAGGAGTCAGGTTGCTGTAACATCTCCTGCCATCCCAGCTCAGTAGTTTTGGCTCCTCTTCTTGCAGCAAGTCCTACAGATGATGTCCCACCTGGAGAGGCAGAGCCAGAGTATTTCCATGTGTTTGGAACTGATCTGAGCTCCTTTTACCCATCTGCACAATGGGCCTCAGAATAACATCCTTTTTCCCAGAGGAAGCTCATCTGAATGTGATGGCACAGCCCCAGGCACTGTAAGTGTTTCACTTGAAATACAATTGTCTTGTAGTAAGAAACATTAACAAATGGGACCATTGACTTTTGCTTATTTTTCTTAAGTGAAGTGTCTGCTGTTTCAGGGTCACTGATCATTCACCACATTCGCTACATACTGTTATTTTGGGCACCAAACACAGTCTGTAAATCAAAACAAGACACCTTTCAGTTATTTGTGTTAGCAAAATGTATGTTGAAATCACATGGTTGGCACAATTCTTGTTTTCAAATAAATAGTACCTAAATGCTGCTGTAAGGCACTTCATTTCTTCTCAACACATTTTCCATCCCCCATTTACCATTTTTCCTTGGGAAGAGTTGGGAAGACTGTCATGATTATTCCAGTCTCTGCTGTGCCTGTGTAAATTACCATCAGCCCAGCTAACTTTACCCACACCCACAAGATGACAGAATTGCAGAAATTTTGCAGTGCTTGTCGAAATCTTACTATTCAGCAGTTTTGTGGGTTTCAGAGCTTTTAAAATAAAACTTTCCAGGCTAGCTTGGTTCTTCTGGGGTCAGCACAAGGTCTATGAACCACTGCTGACTGTTTTTACCTTCATTTACACCTCTCTTCATAGTTTTAAATTAATTTTCTGACTCAGACAGTAGCATCACCTGATCCATAGCTTTTACATCTTACAGTGCCCATCACTGACTGTCTTTGACATCATTTATCAGTGCCTACTTTAAAAGCATCCTTTGTTTGAGGTTTTAGAGTGTCAATATATATAAAAGTAATAACAACTTCAGAGCTCTCTACTTAGTTCCCAGATCAGTCAACACTTTATCTCCCCTTAAAAATACCATCTTACTCTACGTCTGTGACACTGTTTCAGAAAAAGGGTTAATAAAGCTCATTTTCTTTGAGCCTTTTATTTGTTTGCTTGCATGGCCTTTTCACCATTGTTTCTCCATTCTGTCTACAGAAGACAAAAATCCACGCCTCAATATAGGCTTCTGGCCACTGATGTAGTATAAATAGCAATAAAATGTTTAAGACAACATATCGGATTCTGTATTTTTACATTGCCAGGACTCCCAAAGGATTTAACTGAATGTTCTGAAAACACTTTTCGGCCATAATACACTCTCACATGGCTCATTGAACACAGTCTGTCAGAAACCAGCTTCAGGTTTAGCATTTTGATTTACTCCCTGTCACAAAACAGGTACAGACTCCCTGTTTTTTTTTCTCTTTGTATGTTTTTCTACTCACATGCAGAACCTGTTCACTATAGTGGACTATCTCTTCACTTGTTCATTTCATTTCATTGTCCTACAGTAGCAAAGATCTATCTTTACTCATCTTTTCTTACACAAAGAGAAGTTGTTTACAGAAAAGCTGCCTGTTCTAGTTTTTTCCTGTAATTACTTTGCCCAATTTTTAAATATCCCTTGGAAATGCCTCAGGACAGCTCTCTGAAGGTACCAAAAACAAAGTTTTTGAAAGCGATTTCATAGTGAACTTCAAAGGACTTCAGACCATTTGTGGGGGAAAAAAAATCACAGAAAGCGGAAAATCGTTCTTTCCTGCCTAATGTATCATTCTCTTCATGCAAGACAATTATAATTACTACTGCTTTGTTGACTGCAGCTTAAGCATTTTTAGGAACAGGGCTACACACCTTGGAGCATTGTTGGGTAAGCTAACACTGTTCTTGAATTTTACTCTTGAGGCAATCTAAATATTTTTTTTCAGTTCTATATTTATATAATTCAAATATTGTCTCTGAATATTTGTTTTTGCCTTTAATTGGCAGTTAGCTAACCTATGTTTATTAAGGTAAACCTGAAACCACTGAGGAATAATTTGGGATCCTCCTCTCCTCAACTGTAATGGACTGATCACATTTTGCAGTAAATGCAGTTGGTCAAGAAGTTAATTTCTCCTATTCCAGAAGCAAAGATTCCAATGTCTGAACTGAAAAAGAGTAGTCATATAAGGACTTAACACAGAATAAAAAACTTTTAACTAAATCTGGTAAGGGGCAGTGATGCACAAGTGGCGGTATAAAATAGTGCTTCTTTGTGCATAAGAAACCTAATTTCAGAGAATTTGGAATTCACAGGAATGTTACCTGTGGAGTTTTAAGCTATCCATTTTGCTCATAGATTTCTGAGCTATGTCTGGTACTGCTATGAAGAGCAGTAAAATTCATAGTTTCATGGTCTCCAGGAAAGCATTCCTTTCAGACACAAAAAAACATGACAAGGCAGCACCGCTGCTCCAAGCTCCACACACAGCAAGAAAAACACACTGTGAACACTGCTTATCTGCTAATTGGGTACCCCAACATTAATAAAAGCAATGCTGCAAATATCAGTACAGAAAGGTTGGAGGAAAAGAAATGGGATACATGCATCATCTGGCAGCCTGCACTAGCAAGGAGTGCAGTGCAGTGAGAACATTGGCAGTATGGGTTCAGTGCTTGTCCTGAAACACTTCAGGGGAGAACATTTCTCAAGAAGGTGGAATAACTAATTAATAGACTTTATGTCCCCTGCTGAGTAAAAGTCTTGGCGCTGCTGACAGACAATGTAAAGGAGAATATACAAACTGCTTTAACAGATGTTGCTAACTGTTCCGAAGTGGTGTAACCATATTTAGTGGTGGCTGAGATGGGCAGACAGGCAGAAACAGCCTACATAACAAATGCTTCTCAGCTTTATTTGCTTTTGCTGTTTGTCACCATAAAACACACAGTTATCATTGTTTGAGTAACAGAGCTTTTACACATTCAGCTTCACTGATATTTGTCCATTTCCTGTTTTGTAAACAAGAGAACATTCACATCAGGGTAGTGTATTCCAGGATGCTTGTACCAGTGTCCACCAGAAAGCTGCCTGAGACAGCTTTTCCAAACAGGCAGAAGAAATTATCCATGAAAGAGCAAGGCAAATTCAGCAGAAACCACATCTCCCCTTGGATCCTACTTGTCAGCAGGTGATATGGTACGAGTTATAGCAGGAGCTGAGCTTGTGGTGGTCCTGGGGAGATAGAAATAATCTTTATGTTTGAGGTATAGTAATGAACATCTCTGTCATAATACCAGATTTATCCTACTATCCGCCTCACAAGAAAAAAATCACATTTTTTTGTTATTTTAGACACACAGATCCATTGCCTACCTGTAGCTGGTAGATCACCTCTCCCAAACTTATAGCTCTCTCATTGATCTATGGTTTTCATCCTCTCATAAAGTAAATTAAATTTAGGTTTTTTCAAGATAAATTTTATGAATTAGTCACTCTATAAGACCTGCTTTATTGCTAACAAAAATGCTTTTCAATGTTCTTAACTATTTCCTGTTCTTAAGCATTTCTGGTTTTGAATACACTACACAGTAAAGTATCCTATAATATAGATGGAAATTCTCTATAAGGATCTCTAAAGTAAAATTTTGTGAATGCTATAGAGTCATAGTTCTTTACAGAAACAAAGAAACAATATCATATGGTATATTCTATAATGTTATTTCACTAAAAATCACTGTTGAACTAGTGTAACTACTGAAAAGTTGGCACAATTTACTTTAGAGATAATGGCTCTTTTTATGTATTTTTATTGCTTCTCAAATGGTAAAAAAACAATTTTTCTAGCAAAGGAAAGTAAGTTATTGCAGCATTGTTGCCCGTTATTGCCAGTGGAAGTTACTGCAAAATAACCAAAAAGTGTGGTTTGCTTCTGCCCATTTCTTCCCACAGACTATGTCAATATTCAGAGACCTCATGTTTATACGAGGATACAGTTTCAGAGCCCTCAGCTGGAGAATGGATGCCTAAACCACAATGTCGGGGAGGAGAAACAAACCAGCCATCTAAGCATGTTTACTTCCAGCAACAAGGAAGTTCTAACTTGTCCCTAAGTGGTGACTCACTGGGTTGGGACTATAAAAGTAAAGGTAGCTGCTCTCTGAAACATCAGGGCTTCAGATTTCAGAAATCCAACATGATGCAATCAGGACTTTCAGCTGTTTTCTTTTTCTTGTTGGGTTTGTCATTTTGCCTGACGATCCCTATTCCCCTTGAAGACAGCCATGAATTCACAGAAAAGGACCTTCAGTTTGCAGAGGTACAGTATCAAATAATTCATTTGCGTGTTCCAATGGCAGTAAGCTGTGCAGTTACAACTGTTTGGAAATTTGGCTTATTACTACTTTTCCCTTTCTTAGCGCTATCTCAGGACTCACTATGATCTCCGTCCGAATCCTGCTGGCATAATGAGGAAGAGTGGAAACACAGTGGCAGCTAAACTTCGGGAAATGCAAGCTTTTTTTGGCTTGGAGGTGACAGGAAAACTAGATGAAGAAACATATGAGCTGATGCAGAAACCAAGATGTGGTGTCCCAGATGTGGGGGAATATAACTTTTTCCCTAGAAAACTCAAATGGTCAAAAATGAATTTGACATACAGGTAAATGCCCAGTATTTTGAGTGTTATTACTATTGCTACCTTCTTTCCAGGTGCATTGTTCAGTGGGTTTCTCAGTACATGAGGTTGATGTGAGAAGGGTGCATTTGAGTTTGACAAAAGTAATGTCAAATTAATATATGCAGTTTAAAACCCTTACAATCCCACTTTTGGAAAGGTGCTCCCAGCCTACATTGCAGCCCAAGGAAGTAAACATGAATTTTTTCCATTGCACTTTGTCGTGGAAAAGGAAATCTGGTGTGCTGTAAGCTAGCAACTCCCCATTTCGCCTCCATATAGACACTCAGGACACGTCCGTGGTGCCAAATGAAAGAGGGCTAGGGGCTCAGGTCATACACTTCTCTGGGCCACTCCTTAGCTCTGTTTGGACCTGGTTTAGTGTTTACTTCTGTCTTGGTTTAGTGTTTACTTCTGTCTTGTCTTGGAGAGAGCAGTGTAGAAGCAAGCCAGGATGTGTAGTGTGATTGGAGCAGGCTCTTCCATTGCACATCCCAGAGGTAGATCTCTGTGTTTGGTCAGACAAATCCCTGTACCATGACCTCAGAAACCTTGACCTTGGGAGGTGAAGGGCTGACAGTTCACAGGGCATATATTTCTCCTTTAATTCTGCAAGGTCATATCTCTGGGGCTTTCAACAGCTACAGACTGACTTTATTTAGCAGATTCCAAATACGAAATCACTAAAATCTTTTATTTCCATAGCTAGTGATAAATTTTACTTTAATTTGGACAACTATAGCCTATGAAAATCACTTTGGATAATGTTTTACTTGTCTAGGAAGTGAGAATTATGAGATATTTTATATGACATAAAAATTTTTGAAGTTGCTGGTATGATTTTACTTAATACTGAATATATCTGTCACTTTCTAAATCTTCTGGTGCATAGAAAACCAATTACAGAAAGCTGTTGGGCCATTTCAGATACCTCTGAATTATTTTAATGATGATAGAAGTATTTATTTATTTAATATTGTATGCAGCTACTAAGCTCCTTGTTATGTGATAAGATCATATGACAAGAGCAAAAATTTTTAGTGAGGTGTACAGTCAAATAAAAGTGAATTGCATACTTCTTCAATTCACACAATTTAACTGGAGACATTAATCTGTTTGACAGAATTATGAATTACACTTCAGATCTGAGACGTAATGAAGTGGACAGAGCTTTCAAAAAAGCATTTAAAGTCTGGTCTGATGTGACGCCACTGAACTTCACCAGAATACGAAGTGGTGTAGCTGATATCATGATCTCCTTTGGCACCAAAGGTAACACAGAACCAGTTGTTTTTATTTTATAAGTAAACCATATTCTCATACACATAAGATGGAATAATTAATTTAACTGTTTTGAATTTTGTTTTATAGAACATGGTGACTTTTACCCTTTCGATGGACCCTCTGGATTACTGGCACATGCTTTTCCCCCGGGCCCAGACTATGGAGGAGATGCTCATTTTGATGATGATGAAGTTTGGTCAGATGATTCTAAAGGTAACAGGAGTTTCTGGGATTATTTGAAATTGTGATAGATGGAAAATTTATCCCTATTTGATATCTGTAGACAGTTTGTTTTGCCTGTTTATTGTTTGTTCATCATTATGTTCACTGTACATACGCAGAACACTGAGTTTAACCTCCAGTCATAAATGGGAGTTTGACATGTGCTTGGCATAAATTTTAATACTCCTAAGGGAAGTGATTAAAAAAAATTACACAAAGAAGATGTTTTCATTTTGGCATTTCACTGAGGGCAACTAGTTCTGATCACAGACTGATGGGAATTACTTACTGAAGTCTATAGCAAACATAGCTGCACATTGTCTGCTTGCATTTAATTTGAAAACTCATCACCTTGCCTATTCAGGACAGAGTTTAATATAACAAAACACAATTTTTTTCAGCACTGGATTAGATCCTCCTCCTGGCATTAATGCTAATTTCTGCAATACTGAAAATAATATGAACTCTTTCCTGCAGGTTAATTCCAAACAAAAAATGTTCTTGATTTGAGTAGGACCAAGACTTCACTCTAGAGCTTTCCTGTGTTGCTAAGAAACTTCAAGAAATCAAAATCTTCCTACATAGTAACAGTGTCATGTGGGAGTTAGGCCGAACATTAGCTATGAGACACTAGATCTCTTAGGCCCTTATTAATGCAAAACCCATCATAGTTCAAAAATGATAAGCAATTCTATCTACTGGAACGTGTCCTTGCTCAGGGCAGGGGAGTTGGAACTAGGTGGTCTTTAAGGTTCCAAACCCTTCTATGATTTTACGAATTATGCAGAATTTTTCCATGTATTCAGTTGTCTCATTCATTGTTCCATATGTTAAAGCACAGTGTCGAGTATGGTGATGCAAGGAGATACACATTTACTTTTGCTGTGCTTTGTTATAGGCTATAACTTGTTTCTTGTTGCTGCCCATGAATTTGGTCATTCACTGGGACTTGAACACTCTAGAGACCCTGGAGCTTTGATGTTCCCAATCTACACATACACTGGAAAAACTGGTTTTGTGCTTCCTGATGACGATGTGCAAGGGATCCAAGAGCTCTATGGTAAGTCTGTACAATATATAATATTTGTCTCCTGTGTCATTATAACCTGCTGCAGATGCACTGCACATGCACTGTGATCTGCAGATGTTCAGTAACAACAGTCATGACTGATGAGGAATGATTCACTGGAACAGGAGATGCTTAGATTTAGTAGTTCAGAGGGAAAAAAAATTAAGTAACACTGCAGAGCACAGTTGGTCACTGACCTGTCTCCTTTTGTGGTAGATGATGGGGACCAGAGTCCTTCTACTTTTTGACCTGCCTGAAAAGAGAAGGTAAAACAGAGTCTAAAGGTAGAAATAGAACTATCGATGATTCATTATGGAAAGCATAAAGATTTTGAAGACTTTCAAAACTTGGGATAAAGAAAGCAAGTTCATTTAACACCTTTCCGGCACACTTGAACTGCAAAGTTCATTAATGCATTTGGCTAGAAGAAAGAGAGAACAGGTTTTCCCAGTAAAAACTTTCTATCCATTATGTTTGTACTCATCATGCTCTTGGGAGATCCTCCATGTTCTGTTCAATATCATGACCAACAGACAGAAAGTTAACATTGTCAAGCTTACATCATATGGTATCATCTCAGGTGCTGGAGACAAAGATCCCAACCCAAAACATCCCAAAACACCAGATAAATGTGACGTAGAATTATCACTTGATGCAATAACAGAACTTCGTGGAGAAATGCTGGTCTTCAAGGACAGGTAAAGACAGTTCCATGTCAAGGGTGGTGGGTACTGGATAAAGTTTGAGCAAGCAAAAACACCATTTCAGTTTTTTACTAAAGATTTGGGTAAATGTACATTTAAAAGAGCACAAATCAATATAGATGTCTCTTAAGAAACTGCATCATGTATCTTTTTAGGCAGGATTTATAATGCAACTACAGACTTGACTGCCCAGTAATATGATGTGAAGATAAAATGGCTGAAGACTGACATTTTTGTACATATTTTTAAATTCATGGGACTTTCTTCAAAAAGCATAAATCTCCTTTTATTTGGGTGAAGTTGTACTGCATTCAGGAGCTTCATACAGGACAGCAGTGTTTCTCTAACTCTAAACAAAAGAGGCTTAAAATTTATTATTGTCTGAGATTATCACTTTGTGAGTGACAGAAATGGTCTGCAGCTGCTAGCTGTGAGGAAGGGAAAGGAAAAGGAAAGGAAAGGAAAAGAAAAAGGCAAGGCAAGGCAAGGCAAGGCAAGGCAAGGCAAGGTCTAAGAGGGGCTCTGCCCATTCAGCATTCTATGATATGATAACCATTTTAACTATAGCACATCAAAAATACTGCTATTCTACAGTATGACAAGAATTACAAAATATACCTTCCTTTTCTGAACTAGGTTTTTCTGGCGACTTCACCCTCAGATGGTTGAGGCAGAACTGGTGCTACTTAAGTCCTTTTGGCCAGAGCTTCCAAATAAAATAGATGCAGCTTATGAAAATCCCATTAAAGATCTTGTGTTCATGTTTAAAGGTGAGTTTTTGATTTTGTTGTTGGCAGAAAAATACGCGTGTTTAATCAAGCTCAACAGGTGGCGTAAAGGTAATCAGTAGAAGAATAAAACATCCTACCTTTCTCGCTTGAAAAATAAAGTTTCACCTCATACACATCTATAAAATTTTCAGTGAATTAGAAGATGTAAAATTTAGCTAGGATGCCCAGAATCCTAGTACAAATAGTCTAATACCTACTGAGTATGTGACCTAAGAATCTGTTTGTTGTATGAAAATAGGGATCATGGTTTCCTCATTTTATTCTTCTCTCAAAGCTGAGTCCTTACAAAAGACTCACTTATACTTTGTTCATATTTTCAGGAAAGAAAGTCTGGGCTTTGAATGGCTATGACATAGTTGAAGACTTCCCTAAAAAGATATATGAAATGGGATTCCCAAAAGAAATGAAAAGAATAGATGCAGCTGTCCATGTCAAAGACACGGGCAAGACTCTCTTTTTCACTGGAAACAAGTACTGGAGGTAAGATGGAGACAGGTCAGTTTTGGTGTCCCTAGTCCTAACCTGTCCAGATGTATGGAAAGATCAGGAATTTGGTTCAAACCAGGCATTCGGCCAATCCAGTCTGAGATTTCATTGGTGCTATGGCGGTGTGCAACATGTTGTAAAGGCGTATGCAAGATTTTATAAAAAATACGGGTGCAGATATTAAAAGCTGAATGAGTGTAAGGAAATGAGAACCAAGTGCTCTAATGTGGGAGAATTTCTAATATGGTCATGCCTGCTAGACAAATTTCCCATCTTGGTTCCTTGAGTTGCTCATGTGATGTGAAATGGTATCAGTGCTGTAAGAAATCTGCCCCACCCTAAGGTATCTCTTTTTTACTGTCCATGAGTGTGGCTCACAATCAGGTCTCGTGCATAATTAAGACATTACCATCCTTTCCCACTATCATTGGGCCAAGCAGCCTCAGGATAAGTTTGTAGTACCAATACATCCAGGTACAATAACCGCCATAAAATGCATACTTTATAGATCAGTTCTGAAAATGTAGCTGTATTTGCTTTGTGTTTATTCCATTTATTGTGGAGGTGTCCCTGTTTATCACCCTGCATTTTACTATTGCACAAGACAGAAAGCAGCCAAAGGCTGATGGCTTGCTTTGGGTGTGGGTAACTTCAAAACATAGAACAGGCACTGAGCAAACTCCCAGGCTGTTTAAATCCTCCAATTTCTTGCCTCCCTGTGTTTAATATAGTTATGATGAAGAGACAGAGGTTATGGAAGAAGGCTACCCCAGGCTGATAGAGGAAGAATTCCCAGGAATTGGTGATAAAGTGGATGCAGTCTATGAAAGAAATGGTACATAATCTGATAATTAAATTTTATTACAATTAACTGCCCTAGAAACTTGAGATAAATGTCTTGTAGAAAATTCTGCATTTGTAGTTTTAATTTCTTCACATCAACATTTCTGTTCTTGACTGAATCAATTTTCTGATCTAAATTGTGCTCTGGCCAAAAAAAGGAGCTCCTTGCTTAGGGAACCTAAAGTCACATGATTAACATAGAAGTATTATAATGTAATAACTGGAGCCCATTCCTATCCAGCTTTTCAAGGAATGTTTCTGAGTCAGTGTCTTAAAAATTAAAATGCCAACCCTGTATTTTCCTGATCAAGTGCAGTAAGAATTTGCCACAAGATTAAAGAATATCAGTCATTTTAAAACTCTGATCCAGCTCTAGCAAATGAAATGAGGATATTTTAAAAATTTAACTCAGCATTCTAAATTTGAAAATGTTTCATTTAGGTTACTAAAAATTAAAACAAGGTAATTATTATTTTAAGGATAATTTTGATATGACAACACAGTTTCTTAGTGTTAATTCTTTTCAACTTTCTTTTTCCTTAGGTTACCTCTACTTCTTCAATGGACCACTGCAGTTTGAATATAGCATCTGGAGTCAAAGAATTGTCCGTGTCCTGCATACTAACTCCCTCTTTTGGTGCTAATTACAGCTGAGTGCCATGTCATAGGCTGCAGAGCAGCCTGTAGCACATGGGAATATTAATAAAGTGGGCATTTAGGTTTACCAAAGGATAGCAAGGTTCTTTGAACAAGTACTAGGCTACCTACCACCAAATGTACACTGTGTACATGGACTTACACGTCTGCATGTCAGTCTGGAATTAATTTAACTTAATAGGAAAGGAGAAAAGAAATCATTAACATTTTAAGGTGCATTACACCATTTAAAGTTTGTCTGCTATTGAAGTGATGCTGGATACACCACACACTTTCATGAGCACTTTCATGATTCCCAGTATTCTGAGCACATCCAGCACCTTTCAAGGATCTCCTAGCATGTCCCAAGAAATAGACCCAGTAAACCCAGGAGCTTTATATTTTTAAACTAATCCTTCTTCCCTTTTTAAAATTCCTTTAAACATACTGGGAATTCAGATGTGTAATGAATGAGTGAGGATTGCACGGTGACTCCCTGAACAAGTAACACCAAGCAGCAATGATGAAGTTTGGGAATTCAAAAGTGTTTGACTGTATTGAATGGGAATGTCCCCCTGGAAGCAGATGTCCATGTCATCTTTCAAACAAGGAGAAGGTACAGAAGCAGTGAGATGTCATTCCGAAGAAGTGATATGTCATTCCAAAGCAGAAAGGAAAGCAGGAAAAGGGAAAAGCACTCCCTGGAGAAATCGTAATCCTCTATGATAATGGGGAAACCAGAAGGAAGCAGCAACAAGAGAATCATGCAGGTTGAAACCATGCATGATGCTACATCTGGTATCACAGCCCAGATGTTTTCAGCTGGTGTTAACTGAAGTGACATTTATAGTGGTTATGCCTGTGCCAGAAGAGAACCTGAACATCCAAAGCAAAATATTAAAAATAATATATTTTTTCAAGTTGGCCACTCTTTTAATATCTATATCAGTTGTTTCAGTATATTGTAAGATTTTGTTTGGGGTTTTTTTGTTCTGTTTTAATCAATGCAAATTTTGTGGGAGTGTGATTACTTTGATTTTAAAAAATAATATTAAATAAACTGGAAGAATAAATTGACATTGTGAAATAACTTAATTTTTTTTTATGCTGGTTGTCACAGAAGCAATACAGAGATATCAGGCAAAAGAAACCAAGGTCCCTAACCTGTGCATTTTATTCATCAAGATTTTCACCTCTGTTTAAAAATACGATTTATTTTTCATCCCTTCAAGAAAAATAATTTTGTAGAAAGAGAAGCAGAGGCATTCAGAAGAGTGAAAAACAGAAAGATCCCTCAAATCTGCAAAATAAGAACTAAGTTTGAATTAGTCCTTACCATTACAGAAAGAATTAGAAATTATTAATACTGGGAAAAACAGTTACACGTTAGTTTGAGTGTTAAATATTAACAATTAATTAAAGCTACATTGTCCTGTTCTGACCTCTCAATAACAACCCCTAAGTCAATCAATTAGCCAGCCTGCCAAGCAAAACTCTCCAAAAATTAATATCTTTAAACAGACATAAATGACCAGGCTTACCTCATGGTGGGCTAGGTGTAGTTAATTCTGTAGCTCACACAACATTGATGGTTGGTTGAGATAACCTAACAGATTGAGAGGTCTCTTCTGAACATAAAATTATGAACTAATGAATTCCAGACTTATGCTTAAAAGAAATGCATGGAAACAGAACTGGAAAAAACCTTTACAAAATGAAAAACTTAAAGTGGACTAAAATCAAAGTTCTGTTTTATGATAAAATATTGAGAAAACTGCTAGAGGAAAAGTCAGTACAATTTTCTAAGCATATCAAGCATAATTTGGTTCAAGTTCATATAAAAATTTTTGACAGACAGAGTGTGCCTGAAAAAATAATATTTGATATTGGGCTGAAGTTTCACTTAATTACTTTGGCAGTGGCTCTGGACACATAAACTTAGTCCTCATTTTTCACAGTAAAAAGACGTGGTGAAAAATTGTATCAAAAGAATAATGAATCTTCCATAAGGGCTAGTTGTTGAATCCGAGTCTTCTGATTTTCAAAGGTTTGACATGAGCTGCACTAGATAAGGGAAAGCAAATGTGGGCAGGGAAGCAAGGAGACGTCAATGAATGTCTTTCATATCCATGTGAATTTCTGTTAACATTGAATACTTGGCAGGGGAAAAAGGTACTGCATAGGAAGCTGGACCTTCAAAAGCCTTCAGCATGATCATATCCAGCTGCTATCCAGCCCAAACAGACAGATTCCTGTTAGCTGCTCGGCTGACTGGAAGCAGCCTTTGGCACAAGTCCAAGCAGGACTCCAGCTTCTGTGTCCGCCTCCCCAGCGAGAGATGGGAGTTGTTCTGTGGTCAGCTCTACCTCAGCTGAGAAAAGTACCAGGCTGCCAGTTCCTGGCATTTGGTTGAGTAAAAAAAAGGAAAAAATTTCTTGTGCTGTGGAAGTGGAAGGCTGAGATCAGAGCCAGAGGACCCTGTTGCTGCTGCCAGCCAGAAAGGAAAACTCTCCGCAGTACCTTGCACCCCAGGACCCACTGCCACCACACAAGAATAACATTGCATGGGTGACTGGTGAGAACCCCATGGGATGTTGCCCAAGACCATCAAGAATTGAAAAGAAATAAATCTTTTTCCTGAGGCAGAGATTGAACTGACCAGTTTCCCTGGGATGCGAATGAAGAAAGGACCACAAGGAGGCTGAAGCTCCTGTCTCCCAGAATGTAATACAAGCAGGACTAATAACTCCCCACCAGGTTGCTAGTTTTTTATGTGGAACTACACAAATCCACCTAACAGTGGGAACTGTGTCAGGGAGGTTTAGGTTGGATATTGGAAAAAGTTTCTTCATCCAGAGGGTGGCTGGGCACTGGACAAGGCTCCCCGAGAAAGTGATCATTACACCAAGCCTGACAGAGTTGAAGGAGCATTTGGACAATGCTCTCAGGCACTCCTGAGGTATTCTGTGCAGGGCCAGGAGTTGGACTTGATCCTTGTGAGTCCCTTCCTACTCAGCATCTAATTACCCTGTGATTCGGTGATTCTCTGATTCTGTGATTGATTCTGTGATTCTGTGACTAGTACATGAACAGTTATTGGTTAATGCATGTTTTATATCCATGTTGATCTCTGCTAGAAATTATCATTTGAAAGGGGAGAAAGGATAAGGCAAGAAAAGGAATCCATCAGATTCTCCCCAGGGAGTTTTCTGTGCTGGTTACATGATCCTGAACAAGAAAGACTTAGAGAATGCAAATATATATTCCAGGTGAGATAAAAAGTAAGCAAACATCATTTAAACTTTCCAAAGTGATAAACTAGGCAACACCGTAAGAGTTTCCATGAACTACATGAGATCTACTAGCAGCTGAGAAACTTAAGATAAGAATTCAAAGTTATGAGAATGTTTTTTTTTCCTTAGCATAATCTCCAGAAGCCTACTCTGAAGACACTAGATGGCAGTGACAGCTTTGCTTCTTAGAGATTCTGCGCAGAATTAAAAACATAATTGTGGGTGAGGAAGCCAGAGATAACTATAGTGAATTCTTACATTATGTGAAGATGTAAAAATCCCTGACACAAATAAATAGAATTTAATTCTTTATTCTATTGAAATGCAGACCTCTGAGTAAAAAGTTAGGAGATAACAATGTTCAGGAAGCTTCTAGATATATTCACTATTAGGGATACTAATTTTTTTGTCTTTTCTGGAATTCAATGCACTACTTCAAACAGTACACTCTTGTCCCAGGCACAATGCAATCCCTTAGTCTAACCCCATTCATTGGAAAATTACACATACACATACGTAGACATATTCTAATTGCCTGGGAACATGGCAATCCTTCATGGATTCTTACTGAGTCTGGAGAGCAGAACTTTGTGTTTCAGCATTTTCTCAGATTGACTTAAACAAGGACCTAGACCTCAGCCTTCAGTCTAGGTCAAAGAATTGCACATCCACTTATGTTGTGGTGAGTGTGTGTTCACCTGTCCTGTTGGAGATGTTTTCTCTTTACACATATACAATTAAACAGTACTTTGTGGAAATACTGATGGCCCACTAATCACAAAGCTTATTTGGGATGTAGGATCAAGACCTTCTGTCAATTATGTTTGGGGGGTTTTTGCACAAGATGAGGTGTCTGCACACACTGTGAGTCCACACCAGTTTTGGGGTTTCATGATTTTGGGGTTTCATTCCCTTGAAATGGTTTTCCCTTGAAAACCATTTCAAGGGAAACCTCAGTAGTTCTCGCTAAGATGATGCAGAGGGTAAAAAGCCCACAGAAACTCCCTCCAGGCTGTGATCCTCCTCTTTCCTGCTTAACACAGGGGATGTGGTTGGTGCATCCATTTTGGTCACAGCCTTTCTTACTACAGTTTGAATTTTCCGTCACTGCTGTTCAGGACTACCTCTGGCACTCACTTCACCTGTCTCCTGTGTGCTGTTCTACAGAGAGTGTGCTCTGCCTCTGCCCCTTTACTCACAGAAAATGGATGGAAGAACATTTTCCTCTAAGGAAACTCTTACCAGGCAGCAGACAAGCAGCATTCAGTTTCTTATTTAAATGCCATATAACAGATTTTCTACTGCCACAGTAAGAGAGGATGGTGCATTTCTGTGTGTATTGGATTGGGCCATCCATGCTGTGTCTTGACTTTTTGCTGGACTACACCAGGGTCCTACCACTGGGCAGGAGGAGCCTGATGGAGCAGTGTCCTCAGATAGTTACATCCATGCTCTGTAGTCTCTGCTGGACCTTACATGCTCTTACATGATCTGTTGTTCTGTTCTGTTCTGTTTTTAGAAGAGGAAGATGGGTCATTTCCAGGGCCAAGTGTTGCTTTCTTAGCCCAAACAACATTATTACAGCACTCTGTAATTTCATCATTACAGGGATTACCACCCTAGGAAGAAAGGAAGAAAAATTTCTTTTTATTTATGCATGATTTTTGTTGTCTGAATATTTTCTTCACAGGAACAAAAAAATATGTGGCCCTCCTCAGAGTCCATCATGCTAAGAAGAGCCTGTGAAAGTCTGTTGGGAATCAGTCATGTCTGAAGGGTATGGAGCTCACAGTTTCCTTCCCACTATCTGTTTATCTAGCAAATGTCCTTTTCAGACTTAGCAGCCCTGCGCTAACCGAGCCAGCATTAGGGAGGAAGCACATGCAAGCAGTGCAGTCATGAGGGAGAATCCATTCTGGGGGTGTTTTCCTGGGCTGTTTACTAGTGTCCCTTGCTGGTCTGCACAGGCAGTCCATATCCTCTCCCAGGAAGGACATGGCAGTTGTAGCTTTGGCTGGTGGAGTCAGGGCACAGGCAGTCGGTAGACGGACCAAAACAATTTAGGTGACCTTGGTAGATAACCACGACTTCAGGGTCCAAACACTCAAGACATAACATGCAGATACATGTGTCCCTGCCCATGGCAGGGGGATTGGAACTAGATGATCTTGGAAGTCCTTTCCAACCCAAACAGTTCTATGATTCTGTGATTAAATAAATGGTTCCAAGTTGCTTTAAGGTGAATCAGGAGAACTTAACCTATAAATCTTACCCTTGGTCCAAATTACGTGCAATTTTGCTATAGCACATTGGTGATATAATGGCAAATAAACCATGTAGAGCTGCATGATGGGGTCAAAAGGCCTCAGTGGTGCAGAGAAGAGAGGGTGAGACAAATGCCAGAAAAAACTTGGTCATGAAAGCTGCAAGGACTCATGGACTAAAACATCACGTTTGAGGTCTCCCTAGGGAAACTGCAGTACAGGTAAGCCAGGACCATTAGACTGGTCTGTGCAGTGCCGCAGAGTGTAGTTCCAGCAAGGGGCAGCCAGGATGTGGCCAGGCAGCTGAAGCAACTGAGCTTGGTAAAATCCTTGCTCTTGTCCTAGCTATATATTCTGATCTGTTGGTCTTAGTTGATTATATTAGACCCTGCAGGCAAAAAAAAAACATAAAGGAAAGCCATTTTCATTATTCTGGCAGAGCCTAAACATGAGATTGGTTTATACCTCAAAGTAGCCCATATCAGAGAGTTAGCTGATGGCTGGACTATCCAGCTGTAGTTTCCAGGAATCACCCAAGTACTCTTCCTTGAGGAAAATTTTGATCTGTAACACTAATAATATAGCACACCACTTTTTTGTGATAAAATGCTTTGGGAAGATTTTTGTAGTACCAGTGGGGATATTCTGCACCAAAACACAGGGAAAGAAGCTCCAATAGGGTCATTGGTTCACCAATTATCTTGTATATGAGAACATATTTCCAACTGAGGTCAATTTCAAATTATGGGAACAAAAATTAAATTACACTCTCAAAAGTACCACAGAAATGTCCTGTCTAAAATTCTGTTGAAAATCATGGTGCAGAAAATAAAATGCACGCAGGTCTATCTACAGTGGTAGAAAACAGTGGATGACATTGCAACAGGAAGATAGAGATCTATAACAGGAGAATGAGGATGTAGTAGGAAATATAAAGCAAGAGATAGCATCAACTTATTTCCAATTACTGTACTTGTATAATTAGTATTGGTATCTGAAGTGTGAATATTAAGAAAGAAATAATTGATAAGAGCCTGTTAGGATCTAAACCAAGGTTCAAACAAAATGGAAATCTTAACATAGACTTCACTAGGTTTTGGTTCAGGGAATAATTGCCCAGATAACAGCTGCTTTTCAAACTGCTTGGGAAAATCATTGTTCTCATATAAGCAGTCTGAAATGGCATAGTAATTTCAGAGAAGATACTACAAGCACATGTTTTGGAAGAGCACCTAGACCTGGTGCCATTCAAGCATTTCAAAAAAAGGGCAGCAAAAGCCCTTTGGCAGTTTTCTGCTGAGTGCCAAGGAGGAAACATGCAGCTCAGAACTTTGCATTTGGGAATTTTCTGTGCTATGTTCATGAGACTTTGGGCATGAGTTATACTCGCTGAAACTGAGTCACTTGATGCTCAAAATAAATATCGGATGTGGGCTCCTTCTCCCTCTGTGAGGCTGCACAAGCATCAACTCCAGAAGGAAAACGCTTGTTGAAATTTCAGGCTTAAACAATCCAGTGCTGTGCACGCAGCCTTAAATAAACACCGGAAATTTTAATTGTTATGATTCCTCTTGCTCTATTCATAGCTTTCTGCATTAGAATTGTCATGGCTCTCCAAGGAATGACTTGTATGATATTGACACATATTTAAACTGTGACATTTCCCCTTGAATCTAATCATCAGAGTCCAGAAAGTCAGCAATACCCAGCTGTCCAAATCAGGCTATCTCAGATGGTCCTATTCTTTTCTATCCATAATGGAAATGAGGAGTAAACAAGATCCTGTCCTGTGATATTTCAAGCGCTGCTGAATTTTCCATTGTTTTTATTTAGTTCTTTCTTGCATAGATACAGGCGTTCTTAATATCCACATTCTCAAATGAATCTCA
Source organism: Rhabdornis inornatus (assembly GCA_013397075.1). Taxonomy (NCBI): domain Eukaryota; kingdom Metazoa; phylum Chordata; class Aves; order Passeriformes; family Rhabdornithidae; genus Rhabdornis; species Rhabdornis inornatus. The sequence continues at coordinate 755,841 of VWZS01008597.1, forward strand.
TATTTTAAAACAATACAGTAAACTCAACTGATTTTTTTGTGCTCATTATGAAAGGCTACTCCCCTACAATCTATTTGTAAACTATTGTCCTTGTTCACTGAATGTGTTCCTATACAAAGAAACAGTAAATAAGAGGACCTACTTTCTGTAAGTTGCTTGCTTATGTATCTTTAGTGGAGCTCTTATTTGTTCCAACTTTAAAACTGATGTTACAATTACTTGCCCTTTGATGTGAGCAATATTTTTTAATTCTCCTGACAGTTTTGGCAGACATTTTTCTTGCTCTCTGTTTTGTAAGACTGTGTGACCAGAACGAGACACAATATTCAGGTCAGATGGAATCAGGTCATTATGTTTCTAGAATTATCATTAATGTCTTCCTCTACATTTTATAACCTTATTTTTATAGACATGTATTGGTTTTCATTGTTATAATAGGTTTACTTTAACCTCAGTTAACAGAGATTTCATCTAATAAGGAAAGACAAGCTACCAGAACACAAATATAAGAAATTCCCCCCAAAATCACAGGAAAATAAGCAGAAGTCAAGGACATTGTCAGTATTGCTTCAGTGATTAGCTATCTGCAATTTACTATCTTTTCTGTGTTTACTGAAAGTCAGAGATTTACAAGTTCAATATAGGTCAACACCAACAGCCAGTACTGAATCAAAAAGAAGCCCAGCCATCCTGTCATAATAGAACTACTCAGGAATAAAGTAGTAGATACCAGTGTTAGACAAAGACAGAGGACTGTGTGAAACTAGGAATTATTTTCCTTCCTCTGATGCATCTTACTACAGGGTACTACCAACTCAGATTACTGTGTCAATTTTATGATGCCAGGTTTTAGAAAATGAGTTTATAAACATCCAGAAGGTAAGAAATGCAGCCTGAAAATACACTTCTGGGAATCAAAATAACCTACTTTATAACAGAGTAGAGATTTAATGAATGCATGGAATGCAACCCTTGGGGTACAGGATAGGAACAAACTGTAGCAACACGAAAAGCGGGAAGGTTACTGCTACCAGTAAACTCCACCAGTCCTGTTATCCTTACAAGGGAGGATACATGAAAGCAAAACTCAAAGGAGCAAGAAATGTCAAGTCAACCCTCACAAATATATGAGACCCACAGCTTTGATCAGTGCTGAAATGCATGGGTGGATTAAATCACCCGTCATCGCAGATTTGACTACAAGATTATGGGGCTGTAATTCCAATACCACCACCCCCCAACACACCTTAAAGTAACCACAGCTGTGTAGGTGGCACACATGTGTTTAGGCTCAGAGTGGGTAGACTAAATTTTGATGAGATGATATAATCAAAACAAGTCTCAGTATTATTTCTAGCACTGAAATTTGTTACTGAAAATAGTGAGAATGCAAAATATCTATTTCTTAAAATATCCCAATGACATAATTAGACTCACTTCCTCTGTGTTAGATGACTAAACAACACATTGAGTGTCTGTACAGCCAAGACAGAAGTTGCAAGGCTATGTGATAGGGGGATTACTGTATCATTAGTGACTTGCCATGAGAATGACCAAAAGGGACTCTTGCTTCTGAAATGTTAGGGCTGAAGCAGAGGTAGGCTTTAGGGGCCACGCAACTCAAGGTAAACTGCTTTCTGTTTTGGCACAGACATGCTCTTTCTTGTGGACCAGGGAAAAGCAGTCTTCATAACCCCAGTTTGGGATGAGTCAATTCCTCCTCCGAAGAGTTTACGCTCCGGGGAGATGTAACGCACAGTGAGCTGGCAGGTATAACCACAGTAGCCCCATGAGCAGAGCTCCAGCCTGCAGGAGTCAGAGCCAATCCATGGTGTATTTCTTTTCCCCAAATTTGGATGACACACTTTTGGTTGGAGAAGGCAAAATAGAGAGAAGGACCACCAAGAGGGCCTGCAGGGAGCAGGGAAGGGAAGGAGAGAGATGGGCAGGAAGAGAAGAAGGATGGGTGACTATCTCAGGCTGCCCTGGACTGTGGGGCAGCTCAATGCTATAATGCATCCCACTCATACAGGAAATGTGGAGTGAGTCCTTTGCTGCTCAGTTTCCTTCCTATGGCAATATAGTTTGTGCTTCACTTGATGCCTAGAGGAAACTGAAACTGAGAGCCGGGAATTGCTCCCAGACAACCCTACTTAGATACAGGGAAGATACTTAAGTGCCCTGGCTTTCTTAAAAGTCTCATTGAATGGCACGACATTGTACCTTCAAATTTTCATACTTACAGTGCTTTGTTACTGAGTTTTTAGATTATGATCTATACTGGACCTTTTACTAAGAAAGCAGCAGACTGCTAGGCAGATGTGGAGAAATAAAAGCTTTCCAAGCCTGCCTGTTTATCCTCTCAGAACTGTTTTCAGGCTGAACTCTTCATGTTTGAAGCTTCAGAGAATGAAGGATGAGTTATTTTTGTATAAACAGTAAATATTTACCATGAGCTAGCTGGTTTATCAGATCCTGCATTCTCAAAACGAGAGATTTACTGGGACTTGGTGTTCTAAATAATGTATCTTTCTGAAAAAGATTTCTGTTGCTAGTCAACACAAGTAACGCCAAGGAAAGCCGTGTAACCCCATGTGTGAGATTAAATAAGAAATTTTGGATGTTGTGTTGTCTTCACTCCTTCCTGTTACAGTGAAAAGAGAGCAAAGAGCCAACACACCAGCTGATGGTAGTGATCATGCCAGAGATGTGCCTTCACAGGCAGAGTCATGGTCATTAACCCAGCTTATAACACAAAAAAAAAAAAAATTAAAAACTGTTAAACTTCTGGGGTATCCGAGACTACATTTCAAAGTCACTCAAATAGATAAAACGTATTCAAATTCAAACAGTTTTTCTGTGCAGGTCTGAGAAAGTAGGTCTGCTCCATATGCTTGGCAGTATTTTCATTATTTTTCGTACTGGAGATCATCACAAGTAATTGTTGGGTTTTTGTCTTGGGAACATCCCAGATTTATTGTGTGGGCGCAGTACTTGTCTAGAATGATCCCATTGACTAGTCTGCTTCCTCACTTTGAATCATTAATATTTCCATCAAGCAGATTGCAGGGATTTAATTTTGTTTCAGCTCTCAGGTGCCACAAACCCTTTCTCATTTGCTGTGTCAGGCATTCTTGCTTCAGCTGGCATGGAGCAAATAGTGAATACCTGGAGGGCCTTTCTGCACCCAGCAAAGGAACAAACACACCAGGCTGTGTTATGTCATGCAGCAGGAAATAATGCTTGCTAGGACTTGAATGGAGATTAATATAGATTGGATTAGTGTTGAAAGAGCAGCTTTAGTGCCTTCCCTGATACGTGGTTTCTGTAGCAATATCTGCATTTGGATGTCTTGGAAGCAAGCAGGATTTCCAGCCTGATTGGATCCCCTGGGCTCAGCTGTCACATAAACGACACTATCAAGCATCTCATTCCTCCCACCTTGCCCACCCCTCAGTGCCTTAAAATTTTTCATGTTGTTTAGTTTCAAAGGCTTCAGAAGGAATTCAAGTATCATCCAGTAGAAAACACCTGCAGGTAAGGAGATGTAATACAAGTGTCCTGAGGCTTCATTGAACACCTAGCAGTTAAACTGTTGTCCTCAAACCAACTGGCAGTGAACAGGTGATGACACATGATGGCAGATGATGGAATGTAAGGGACTCGCTTCTCTGAAAAAGTGATTGCAAAACAGTTAATCAGTGAAGGAAGGTACAGAACAACCTTCAGGGAAGTAAGAGAAAGTAAAAACCCAGAAAAGAACATGTACTTGCATAAAGACTTTTTTCAGCAGACCTGGTGAAATGGTTCCATAGTGTTCCTGGGAAAAAGAAGAAAATAAGTTAGGTATGTAACAGAGAGAAGGAAAACATTTTGTTGAAGAGAACTGCAGGATAAATTGTAAAACTCCTTTTTTCATACTTAGCTGTGAGATAAAAATAGCACAAGCAGCACACTAGAGTTATTACTTCTTTATTAATAGTGAACACTCCTTGTGTCCATGTAAACACTTCTGAGTTAAAGAAATATATTTGCATTTGTTCGACAAGGGTTGACTTAAAGTCAAATAACTGAGACACCATGCACGTTATTTCAACTTGAGCTTAAGGTGAGGTATCTTTCAAGTAGAACTAATTGATCGTGAAAGAAAAATAAATGCTTATTTTGGAAAGATATAAATTATTTTGTTTAAAGAATGAGTTTGGTTTTAGTAATTATTTATTGATCTGAAGGCAAAACCCAGTGGCTTCACAATTAGTTTCCAGGACTCTGGCAGCCTTGGTGCCATGACCACTTCCCTGGGCAACCTGTCCCAGTGACCAACAACTGTCTCAGCGAAAAACCTTTTACTAATGTCCAATCTGAATTTGCCCTGATGCAGCTTCATTCTGCTTCCTCATGTCCTATGGCTGGTCATGCTGGCACCATGAATTATGTAAATGAAACAATTTTTCACCTTTATCACAGAGACAAACAAAACCAGAAACCAAGCAAAAAATTGTTCTGGCTAAATGCATAGAGAAAGTAGAAAGATTTGGCTGTTATTAAAGGTAGATTAATGCTCTAAGTAAGGACAACACATTTTATTCCTATTCATAAGCTAAACCTGATTTACATTACCTAAGAGACTCTAGTTATTTTGCAATCTTGTTCTCCTTCTGCCTAATCCTGGGGCATCCCTGAAGTTGTACAAATTGCTTAATCACCTCCACTGTTCAGCAATGACTCACTTCTCCAGGTATCTTCTTTTGTGCAGATTAAGGACTGAGCCATAGCAGAGGTAAAGGGCTAAAGCCATCATGACCCTTCAATAGAATATGGTGTTAAGGAGAGGCATCTTTCTTACATCTGGGCTGGACGCATATTCCCAGAAAGCACATGCCACCCTTTGGGGGGGCACAGATGTGCTTCTGTGTTGGGGTGCTATTGGGGTCCTCTTCTCTTTGCATGGACACCAGCTTCTTACCACAGAGTCTAACTTTTACCAGAGTAATGGCCTCTAAATGAAATGCTAAGCCCGATGTAAAATTGCACTCTGCTTCCCATTTAGTCAATGAAGAAAGGTAGACAGAAAATTATTCACACCACTAATACCTCAGCTTCTGTCTGAAGGCATGTGTTTTTTTTAATTGACTGCAGTTAGGAAACTGGATGACTGTGCTCCTAACCTAGACAAATCTATGAAGCTGCTACATTTATGAAAGATTTGTCTTAGATTTAGCCAGGTTTCTGACTTTACATATAACACCCCTGCTTTTTAATTTTTTTAATCAAATTACTAGCATTCTGATACGTTGAAGTACTTTTCAGAGTTTTTTGTCTTTGTGGCATCCAGTTTATTTTCACCTTTGCACCCTCAGAAAATTCAGATCCCCTCTCATTCAAGTACCTGGACATTTTACTCCAGCTAACTTCTGATCAATTAATTGATTTTGCCCAATGAAAATCAAGATTTTATGACTCAGTCAGTCAATGACATTTCACATTTTGCAGTCACTTAGCGAAACTGAAGCCAAATTAGAAATACTTCATAAAGGGGGCACTGATTACTGCTAATCACCATGTTGACTATAATAACAAGGTCCATCTGGACCTTGCAGCTGTTTTTGGTAGGAAAATGGGGTGAGCCCTTCTGGTGAAACATAAAAGTAAACCCATGCTTATCCTCTTTGGTCTTATGCTTTTGTTAAAGCAAAGAAACAGTATCTTTGTATAAAGCTCTTCTAATGTATTTTAAGTGTGTACTTTAGGGTGAGATGAATCATATCCTCTGTATGCTAATCTTTCAAAAGGAAAGATCCAACACTAAGGGAAATCAATTTCATTCCCAAAGATGACTTTCATAGCTTTTATTCCTCTAAAAGAATTCCAATATGATCAGAATCTACATAGAGATCTCGGTCAGATACTCAACTGCACATAATTCTGATCCAGATAAATTTCTTTTGTTTTGAAGTAACTTGTTTGTTTTTACTCTGTCACATCGTAATGCTTAAGGCTAACTGATCATCCCTTTCTTGTTTCTTACATCAGCACACAATGTGCACACATGAATAATTATGATCCACTCACACTTTTGTTCTGTCATGTTATTGTTAACTTTGGCCTTGGATTCTTGTTCTGAGATACTATCTACCATATTTGGAAGCCTTTGACATTTTAATGTCTGGGTTTCTGTTTACAGTCAAAAATTAAAGGTGAGTTGAGTTTAAAAAATCCAGAGGTAAAATTCAGGGCTATTATGCAAGAGAAAAAAAATTAATAAGGATTGGGCAGAATATATAAAATAAATATAAAATAGCAAAAAGGAAGAAAAGTGACATATTTGCTTGAAAACAATTGTTTTGAATAACTGAATCTTCATTGTACAAATATTTTCAAATTATGCTTGGAGACATAAAAAACAGATGATGCAGAAAGATTCAGGAAGCCTCTGTGGTCAATAATGTTTTTGGACAAATAGTGTAGAAGTGTGGGAGAAGACAGAAATAAGGCAAATTTTAGCTGTTATTGATAACAGGGAAATGGAGGCAAGGCAAATCTCTGTTGAGGGATTGCTGGATTCCACCTTTTTCAGTTTTGTGTTTTCTCACAGAACTTTTGCTATTACAAAGAGAATAAAGCCCAGGCTGCTCAATATTGTGCAAGTGACAAATCTAGATTAACCCAGCAGTTAAACATTCTAAAGTGAGACCTCAGTGGACTCCAGCTGAGCTTGTAGGTCCATCTGCCCTGTCTGGCAGCACCTGAGAGGAGATGAGGGCAGTGGTTTCTCTGCCAAGTGCAGTGAGACCCTGTATGGGGTGGCAGCTGCTCCATGGGCAGGCTCTGCTCCGGGGATGGGGACTGAGGAGCCTGGGCTCTGGCACAGCACTGGGAAAAGGAAAGAAGGAAGGAGCCTTTTCCTGACTTCAGTTAGTTACCAGCTTTGGCAGCTACCATGGCTTGTGGGGCAATATTACCTGTGGCAGTCTGCACCGGGGTCACTCATCTGGCGGGGACAGGGTGGCAGGTGACTGACTGGGGCTCAGTGCTCAGCACACCCCCAGCACCAGGTGTCACACTGCAGGCAGAGCCTCTGGCACATCCAGCACCCTGGCTGGCAGCTCCAGTGAAAGGCGGTATTCTGGAGCAGGGAGGGCACAAAAGCTCAGCCACAGGAGGGCACAAGGCACACTGTACTTTCCAGGACCAGTGGGTGACACTCTTTGGTGACCTGGGCAGGTGTCCCCAGGAGGCTTCCAGCAGGTGCAGAGCATTTGCCTACATGACACACATGTGGTGCTGCCTCTCCTGAATTGATACCAATGACACTATTTATGAATGTGCATGTGCCCCAGACTCAAGGAGACACACAGCGAGTATTTTCTCTCAAGGAAATTCCCTGAACCATTTGCCTTAGCTACTTCTTGGGAAGGATCAGTGCCCAGGCCTTTGTTAAAACATGTGTGATTTCCAGGATATTCCCCTGTCCCACTGGTGTTTCCTCATTCCCATAGGCCTGTTGTCTCCTGGGCATTTGTTCAATCCCTACCAGATCAGTTCTGCAGGGTGTGGAAGTGGGTATGTGACCACTTCAGCAAAATGCAAATTCTTCCCAATAGTTTTCACTCCAGAACAGAGCCTGAAGCAGATAGTCCTAATTGACTCACTGTGCTAAAGTTGTAAACACCTGAGTCATGCATCATTTTAATGCTCTTATAAAAGAATCAGCTTCAAGAAAATTGTTATGCATTACTGAGACAAAATGATATTTCAACAATGCAATTTAGGTTAAATGCTCCTTTCCTGAAATGCCTGCTGGGAGGCACTGAGATATATTGGTGCATTCTATTTAATTTCACAACTAAAGTATGATAACTGAAGATTTTTTTCCTGAAGAACTCTCCAGAAAAATTAACTAGACGTTTTCCTTTCACTGCCATGGGCACAAGATGCTATAGGATGGTGAAAATCCTATTGCACTTTCCACATTATTCTTTGTGTAATAGCAAGCAGGATTTTTTCCCCCTTTTTTTCACGATCCTTCTTGTACCAGCATCAATTATAAAGTAATTTATAATTGATCAATACATATCAGAATCTATAAATTGCTTGTGAGCAGAACACACTCTTGTCTGTGTTTCCAGTTCCCTGTGCTAATGAGTTGGTGGCTAACATGACAGCCAGCTGGTTTTGGCACTATCTATTTTACTAAAAGGAAAAATAGAGAATTGCTTGTACAGCTGCACAAAAATGTGGAATGTCTCTTGTGGAGGGACTTATGTCACTGTTACAAAACTCTTTTTATGGTCAGTGGACAAACAGAGGGAACTCTCTAAGGGTTGTTTCACTCCATCTCCAAGGAGTTATTTCAGGCAGTTTCAGTGAATTATGTTCTCCAGATACCTCTTAAGAGCAATGGGAGCTGCACTACCAACAAAGTCTATCCCTGTCTTTACACAGATAAGAATACAACTGAACCTCAAGCTTAGTGTGCTGGGATCTTAGTACTAATGAAGGACATGACTGCAGCAAAATCCTCCAGTCCTCTAAAGTAGTTTGTCTGCAGGTACAAAGGCCTCCCTTCATCTTCTTCCTCTTTCAGGCTCTGCTAGTTCAGTGGAAGAATATCCTTCCCTTTTCCTGTAAATTATTTCCCCTCCGAGGTCAACTATGTATCCAGAAATCTTACTAATTTTTCCAAGAAATGTTTAGGGTAGACAGGACAAGCAAGGTGTGTAAGCAGCTACTGAAGTTGTCCATCTCTCCTTCTCTCCATCTGCCTTTAGGCACAAAGACAGATTGTGTTTAAGTTTCCTCATAAGCTGTGACAGATGAAATCACGAGTGCTGCTTTGAGTTTTGGTCTTTGCCTGCACTGATGGAGGTGATTATTGCAGTTTGGAGGTTACTAAGTACTTTTCATCAAAGATAACTGTTTTCATTTTCTTTTCATTAGAACTGTATTTCAATCTTTCTTGTGTGCCTGAGAGTGATTATTCATCTGTAGTATAATACTTTGGTAGTAAGGATGTTGTACTGATCCAAGCGTGAGAAAAACAGACTGTGAGAGAGAAACATCAGAGCTCTGAACTTTATTCTTTCACCATAATAACTCATGTATATGCCTCTCTTTATGTTGGCTGTGTTGCTCATAAGTAAAGAGCATGGACGGATGTGTACATCAGCTGTGGCACCAATGTAAGGTTAGAATATTCTTGTTTCTGAGCACTTAGCTGAACATTACTACTCTTTTATGTGCTGTGTTCCAAGGAAAAAAAATTTTTTTTTCCTGTTAAATTCAGAATATATATAACAATCAATATATATTTGATTGGATCTCATACCTTAATTTAATAGTATTAAAAATGTGTAAAACCAGAAATCAAAACTTGCCAAGTTCAAGATAAAAACTGTATTTAATATTTTCAGTGCTCTTGCTACTCAACACCTTCTGAATTTAATGTGGTTTATTTATTTTTTTTAAATAGGCCCTTTCTCTTTATTTGTCAGCTTTGAGCAGGAAATGGTTTCTGGACATGTGAAGTAATAAGTGGTGTAGAAGTTTGAGAGAGCTAAAACATAATGTGGGAAATTTTAGGTGGTTTTGACTAGTATATATTTATAAGGGAAAGGGAAATTTTGCTGTTGGAAGAAAGAAAAACAAGGAGTTGCCAAGTATATTATGTTTGAGAAATAATGAATTAACAATTTAAGAGTCTTGTATGATTACTTCTAACAAATATTCATTATTAACTCATATTTCATATTATGGAATTTCTTAAGTGGGCAGCAATTTATTTAATTTTCTGCCAGATGATTTTTATGAAAATTGAACCATTTTTGAGCTCTTATTGCAGCAGGAGAACTTTTTCACTCTTCTATCAGTGAAATCTCTATTAACACTAAAGAAAACTCTGACCAGATTCCTTCTCACTTTACATAAAATGAACAATCTTTCATGTCAATCCTATTTTCTTAATTTTATCCTACAGTGACAAGTGAGTATGTTCTCAAATAATTATCAAAGGACACAAGAAGTCCTTTCTTTGCAGTACTTGGGAACAAATTATACAAAATACCTCTTTTCAGAATAAATAAACCATGAAAATAATTGCTAGATGTTGTATTATAAACTGGTTTCAGATGTATTGAGATGAACACTTCTTTAAACAAATATTTTTTTCCTCACCTTTACATTTTCCTGCAATATAAGGGAAGATAAATGTGTCTCTTGAAGAATGTTGGCAGGTCAAAAGAATGAGGGTTTTCAGATTAAAAAGAAATCACGGTTTTAAATGTTCCTGCTTTCCTTTCACTGCATGTCTTCAACTAACATTAATAATATCTGGACAACACAGACAATTATTCCCTTTATTCCTTTTCCATCTACTGTGAATAGAATGATAATACCTCTGTCTATGTTTTTGCCTTTTTAACTGCTTCACAAATGTTATTTGTGTTCTCAAGTAGAAGGAGATACTATATGACACAGATGTTAAAGAAATGAACTAATGGTCCATTTTACACAGCATCCCAGTTCTGACAAAATAAAATTTGGATACCGAAGAAACAAATTCCCTATAGTGTAGGTCCTTTGAGAATTACAGTGTTTGAAAGGATAATCCTGTGTCACCTTGGACAATTCTAACTATATTTTGCAGTGCAAGTCCAAAGACCAGTAACTAATTCAAGAAACATAAATTATGAAAAAAACATTTTAAAGTATATTAAAAAACACACAGTCTATTCTCCATGGACTTTTGACATTTGTACTGTTAATTAAACTGAATCTCCTAACTATCTTTTATTGTTGCAGGTATCTATTTGCTAAACCGCAGAGATAAAAGAAACTCCTATTAGACAGCAAAATGTTCATGCCGGTGAAAATAATTTTTTGGCAGTTTGAAAGAGAAGTAGATGACTTTAGAATAAAATTCAATATGAGATTATTTTTTATAGTTTAGCAACAGGTGCATTATGTAATCTCTATAGGGAAAGATAGTTGCCATATGTGGGGCTGAGGAAACAGGTAAGGCTAACCAAAATTTCCCAGGGGAAATAAATAATGTTAGAGTTATCACTGGAAAAAAAAAGAGAAAGACAAGTTTTGACCTGTGGACAGTAGGTAGTGACTGGGAGGGATCCAATGATGTGCCCAAACTGTGTGTGCTGATGCTGAGGGTTTTGGTGTTGAGCACAGCCATGTGATTTGGTGTCCAACACATCTGTGACAGACATTGTCTAAGTCTCCCTCAGTTTACCCCAGCTAGCTACTGAGACAGTACATGGTACACTGGATGAAGTGCCTTCCACTGCAAGAAGTCACATATGGTCTGGAAATCGTAATAGGTTTATGATGAATGTTTACAGTAGGGGCAGAGGAGATGCACTGACAAGCCCTGTGTGTCTTGTAAATGCATGATCTAGGGAAAAATCAGCCATTCTGAATTACACAGCCACCTATTACTTCATTCCTCAAACTCCATGACAACCCACAGCACTTCCTTCTGTTCACATACACCTGAAGGACTTCTCTAAAATCTGGGAACAGTTTAGCATGCCTTTAGCATGTGAAGTAATATCCTAAGGCATTTTGGAGAGAAAAGACTGTGACCAAGTCTTACAAAACTGAAGTGAAGCAACATCCTGATGATCCTGATGAGCCTGCCTTGTGTTTTTTCATTAGCTGGAGGCCACTGGATAACCATTTCCAACGAAGTCATGTGAGTCCAATTCCTTGAGAACGTTGTGAGCATGAAAAAGTAATTTAATTAATATCTGAAACCTAATCCCTGTCCATGTTCATGACTGCACATGCAAGCTTGGTTCATGTGCCATCCTCAGCAGTGACAGCTGGAGAAACTGCTGCCCAGAAGCCTCTTCCTCTGCTCTACAGCAGAGCCCATCCCTCCCTGACACACTTCACTCAGATCACTTGGATTTAATTAGCAACTAAAGTTGCAAAGGTCTTACAGTTCAACTTATCTTGGGTGAGGTAACGTGAATTCATTTGAATACCTCAGCTAGATATTCAACAATCCCTGTCCAGGCACAGAGTGGTGACCTGGAGGAAGACACTGCTGGAAAATTACGTATTAATTAGTAATTTCATATCTGTGCTTTGTTCTGACCCCACATTCTTGAGATCCAAGTGGTTCTCTGTTAACTACAAATATCATATATTCAAAGTAAATTTTTTTCATATAAGTTAAATGGATTGTGAATTTAATATTTGCAATATTTATTAAAATGCATCTTTTTAAGTCAATAAATATTTTGGAATTATCTTCCAAGGCAGTTTAATGTGTTAACTATGGTGTTTGATTACTTGAACTGCTATTCAAAATAAGACATTCTTTGGTATGCAGGATTAAAAGAGTTGTAGAAAGCCATTTACTTACTTTTAGCCACAAATACACAATGACAGCACCTTCACTAGTCAGCATCTTTAAAGAAGTTGTCTGAGATATTAACTAGCCTTTTTTTTTTACAAGAGTTTAAACTAAATAAATATTTTTCATCTTTCATCAGACATACAATAAGTATTCAATTCTTTTGGCTTCTTATGTTTGGCAATTGCCCTCTGCTCTGTGGCTTCATGTCCTAGAACATCAATAAAACATTTAATTGTCAATTTTATTACAAAGCTGATAAATTACACTCTTATCTGCTATGGTAGCATCCAAAGCTTTCCCTTTCCATCACTTTGTTCAAAGACATCCCTCTGCTAAGTGAAACCTTTGTGGATGCAGGTTTGCTCAGAGCAGACAGGGCTCTAAGGTGGGTATCACCACTTTATTTAAGTCATCAAAATAAAGAAAGGATTGATTGCACAGATGAGGTTGGTCCTCAGATGAAGAAGATAAGTAATGAAGGTGAAGTTTAGATAAAGAAGATACATAATGAAGGTAAAGTATATGTTTGGTACTCATGGTCTACTGGCAGCTATTTAAGGATCAATGTAGACCCCTACATAAAACGACTGTCAGTAGCTGAGTACATAATTTTTCAAATTACATCCATGACATATGAGAGAAGGATGGCAGACTGTTTCCTAGAATACTTCCTCACTCTCCTTGACGAGGTCTTTTTTGGGACAGAGAACTCAGGCTTCTCAAGGCGGTGTCTTTTCTTCCATATATGGATAGTGCATTGGCTAAATATCTCAGGGCTTCCAAATCAAATTATAAAAGCTGTCAGTTTTTTCCAGTCCACATCAAAAGGAATTCCAGACAAGTTAGGAGACTCTTTACATGGCAAAGTTCCCTATCTCTTCCTAATACTTAGTTCAAAGCATCACAGTAAAGTTCATATAACTTTAGCATGTAATATACTAACAATATGGCTAATGGATGTAAAAAAATCAACTGTTTAAGCAGTTTTAAAGAGATGGGATGACCAACCACACATTGGAAATCATCTTCTGTGGACTTTTCTGCTCTACAAAACCAAACAACTACAATAAATCTTCTTGAGTCTAAAAACCCATCACCTTAACTACCAACCAGAGATCTGGTGGCTTGTTCATATTCTTTATCAGAGAAGGATAGCACAGGTCCTTGACCATAAAAGACTGCGCATGAGAGGAGTGAGAAGTGCAACATTTTACTGGCCATTCCCCTTCAGAAGGAAAGGTGGGATCCTGCCCACCTTTCAGTTACCTCAATGGTTTGGTGTGTTGGGACAGTGACAGCCTGAATCTCATAGGGGCTAGCATGGTAAAGAGGAAACAGTGAATTAATTGTGTATCACAACCACAGTGCTTCCTGTCACTCCCATTGCTCAGACCACGTCCAAATTCAGAGTATGACCCCAATATATTGCCACATATGAAATAAAGTGCCATTATTTCCAGCTTTCATATTCCAGTTTAGTTCCTGCAAACCTTGGAGTTCTTGGGCATTGGATTCTGCTGCACCTCTTGCTCCCTGATGGATAGTAGACCAACGGACTGCAACCACTCTGTGACTCTGCCTTCTAAGCTACCAAATCAGACATTGCTGAGAGGAAATGACACTCAGCTTAGGAAATTTGTTTATATACAAAATACCAGTACGGAAGTGATTTCAGCTTTGTTATTGCTGATAATACTCAAGGGTACAGACATCAAAAATTTCTAAATTCCTGTTTAATTAAGATCAGCTATTGAGTCCACCTCTACATGCCATCTCTCAGTTTTCAATGGAACCTGGACAAAATGCTTAGATGAAGTAGAAAAGTGACGGATACTATTACTATTAGAAGCTGTATATTAGAAAAGCAGGATGAAGAGATTCCACTGATAAATGGAAGTATATGGATATACAGGCAAAATCATGGAATTCAAGTCAATACCTGTTTCAGGCTCAGTTTCAATACTCTCAAAATACTGTCTTGCAGAAAGAGATTGAAAGTTTCATTTTTAATAAATATCTCTGGGTTTTTTGAATCTTTTAATAGCAGATCTACCTATTCCCATGTCACAAATTTTCTGCTTTATAGCACTTACATGCTGTGATCCAGCTGTCATTTATGAAAGACTGGTTAATATAATGATGTAAAGGGCTTGTATCTTTTCCAGTTCAGTTATTGTTCCTCAAGTCCCAGAATATCTTTGTATGAATTTATCTCCCAATTCCGTTCAAGTAAAAGAAACCAGCACCTTCTTCCATGTCCAGGCTTGTCCAAGACCTTCACAACACATCCTGCTTCTTTGGCACAAGTAGGTTAAAGAGGGAGAATTTAGAAACAGCATGAGTGAAGGGGAGGTGAAAAAGAAGACATCTACAGATCCTTCTAAAGAGTTTAGGAGGTGAAATCATTGTGTGTGTGTGTGTGTGTGTGTGTGTGTGTGTGTGTTTGTGTGTATGTGTGAAGCGAGTTCAAGCTTCCTTTGACTTAATTTGCCATTGTTTATAGAGTTAACGACAGTTGTTTACATGACTATGTTAAGTGTCCTTCCACTTCTTTCCATAAATCAGAAGTGCCAAGCAAAACTAGAATGACATTTCTGGATAGAATCTCAGTAGTTAAAAAAAAAATAAAAAGTAATGGCAAAATTCCCAGGTAGAATTTTGACAAATCCACTAAAAACCCTGGCATCTTGGACTAGACCCCACAGGATAATAAAAATTACACTGTCAGAGGACAAACAGTTCTGTGGTGGAGGAATATTAGTCTTGATGTTGGCAGGCTTTTGGTGAAATGCTCTGTTCTACTGCAGGGTCTTCCTGGGAAAGCACCCACTCTTGTCCCTGAGTGTGTGGTTAACAGCTGGCAATATGGGACGAATGAGTCTGAGTGCTGATGAGCTGAGGGAAGAAATGAGCAGTGTTCCTGGATCCACTCTGGCTGCTTCGCTGCTGCATAAGCTGGCAAGTCACTCCTGACGTCTATATGGTCTCCAACCCAGCTGAAGGACAACAGTGACTTCAGGGCACAGGGGTATCAGCTTCCCGGGACTGGGACGGGAATAGCAGCGTCTCTTTACTTATGGGACCAAAGCATGGAACAGGCATCTGACCTGCTTCATGCCTTGCCAAGGATTAAGTGATTCTGGGCACCCCTGAAGCGGAACTCATCAACTAGTTGACCTGTAGGTAAGGCAAGAGTGCTATGTGAAGTATCAGCTCAGCTCACTCCATTCAAATTCAAGCTGTGTCTTTGCCAGTAAATCTTCACTGTGTCCCCTGGCAATGTAATTTTCAGACACTTTAAACTTCTGATTAAAGCCACAACACAGCTCCCATTTTTTATGCTGCAATACTTAAACCCAGGACTGAATACCCACGTTACTTTGAACACTATGACTGATGTCTTGGGATTCAGCATAAGAAGGCAAGTCATCTCTTGGATCCACATGTAAGTATCACACTTGCTCACACATCTCAGAGCCGTGCAGACTGCTCAGCAGTGAATTTGCATCACTCATGCTGCCAAACACAAAGCAAGATACAGCTCTTCTTCTCAGCAATCACCAGCCACTCCATAAACATCAGCTCGAGCATGCAGGCAACAGGATCCGGAAGGGGAAACCAACAGCTGGAGCTGTAACATGCCTATTGGCAGCCATGCAAAAGTCACTGAGAAAAAAGGCTCACTAAAATGTTTGTTTCTTAAAAGGCTCACTAAAATGTTTGCCAGCTGGGTGTGCTGCATCTCGTGCTCTGACTGCTTTGCCCCTGGACACAGCAAACAGGGTGTTTACAAAACATCCAGCTGAAGGCAAAAGATATGTGCCATGTGCAAGCTGCTGCTGCCAGGTGCAGAGACACAAACACAGCATTTGAAATGTCCCTGCTTTGTGTCTGGATTTCTGTGTGGAAATGCAAACATCATACTCTACAAATGCAGTTTGGGATGCTCTTCTATGACCAGCAGAGAGAAACCCTGCTGCTGCAAAAGGACAAGTCCTAGCTTCCCAGTTTTCTTGCTGCCCTTCTGCATCCCTGTTCCTCTCTGTGATATCCCACCCCTCCTTCATGGAGGCTCTTCTCACCCCTTAAGGTGCCAGTACATTTGCTAATGTCAGCAGCAAACCATTTTTGTGGGGTTAGGGTTATTTTTCTGGGCTGCTTCCCGTAGCTTCAGCCCTCTGAATTTGTTTATTGTGGATGCACTTGGTATCAGAAGGGCACAAGAAAACAGCAAGAGTACTGGCCAGGCTGGGAGGAGCAGGAGGACCCCGTTACAGCAGCAGCGGGCTATTGGCAAAGCCATCCTCACCCTGCTGCAGCCTTAGACATAAACATTTGTACCACTTCACTCAGTGGTTCAGGGACCTGGGCTCTGACCTGGGTCACACACACAGTGTGACCTGACTCCAGCCAGGCTGTTCAATTCCAGTTTCCTTTGGAAGGAGGCCATGCCTTTCCCCAGGCCACCTTGCAGACTGCAGAGCTCAGCTGCTGTGGTGCTGGGATTGTTTTTATGAAGTCTCCAATATGTTTTTTCTCACTGGAGAAGTGGTTCCTTTTTTCTTATTTTTCTTATGTTCAAAAAGAAGTGTATTATTTTTAGCTCATGTTTCTCCTTTTAACTTTCATGTGGGTACTGCGTCAACACAGGAGAAGTCTGCTTCCAAAGATGGATGTCTCGGAAATGACTGTCAGTAGAGTTCTGAGTGACAATGGTTCTGCAACCCCTGCATTAAGTGCAGTGTACCATGTTCAGAAAAGGACATAGGAACTGAAAGTAGGACTTCTGACAAATTGGGAAATTTGGAATCTATGGCACAAATCCTCATCACCTTCCATCTGATGTTGGAGAAGTTTATTAAAAGGTTCTGCTGAATCTTTCATCCCAAAGGTGTCTGTAGTTCTGTAGGGCAGTTTCTGCCATTTCTTCTTTAGTTGCGAAACCACCCCCACCTAATAGGCCATGCAGACCAGGATATATGATCTGGGGTGCTCTACTGAGACTTTTACTTTGTGGTGTAAGGGAGAAAGGGGATGAGGCCATGGATTCATGGGCCAGGTAGCAGCACAAATAATGGTTCTGTAACCAGTTTCAAGATGAAGGGGATGTCAGTTTCAAGAAAAGAGAAATGAGTTTTTTGTATAATTGGCTATGTCACTAAAATTATCAAGTACAAGGGAGGGTTTTTCTCCTGGCATGCTGAGGTCCTGTACGCAAGTCACATTGAGAAAACTGAAGGCAGTTTCTGGAAGTCCCTCCTCAAGTACTATAAGGAATTACAGATTGTTGACCCTCACAAAGAGCCAGGTCACTTCAGCACCTCTGAAAAACGGGCAAGCTTTTGTCCAGTCCACTTTAGGAATGAAGAAAAAAACAACATACTGTCCGATAATACGATTGCGAAATCAGGGGGTTTTGGGCAAGGTAAACTGTCATGTGTTTGCTTGCTTCTAAACCCAAATTTGTTTTCTGTGTTCCTGTGGAAAATCAGAGGATGTTATAAGATGAGTCATGCCATTATTGACTTTAGCAAGCACAGCACTGATATAAATAGTGAAACACTGGTGAGTCTTAGAGGAAAAGGAGATTGAGAGGTCTTCTACCAAGAGCTGGTAGGACAGGGAGACAAAGATGAAGACAAAGATCCTTCTTTTCCTTGAGTTATTATATGTTATATGCTCCTCTGCTTTTCCTGTGGCTCCAGAAAAGGAAAAAGAAGATATGCAATTTGCTAAGGTAAGGACTACGGACAGAACTGGTGAAATAATTCATTGAGAAAATGAACATAGTGATGTATTAGCGATGTAGAATATTTTGTTACCAGATCTCTGCATTTGAAAAGCAAGTTTTATATTCTAAACTGTTGCTTTTTCTTCCCTATCAGAAATATCTTGAAAACTTCTATGATTTTAAAGAAGAGAAACATTCTCTGTTTAGAGCAAAGAATCTCAACCACATGGCTGACAAAATACGAGAGATGCAGTCATTCTTTGGGCTAGAGGTGACTGGGGAGCTGAATCAGAAGACACTGGACATGATGAAGCAGCCCAGATGTGGAATACCAGACATCCGTTCATACAGCACCTTCCCACACAGACCCACGTGGAAGAAAGAAGATGTGACCTATAGGTAACATACATTAAAGCATGTTTTTCTCCACACCACTGGGGAGCTTTGTGAATTCTAGGCAGAAGTAATGTCAACACATTCTTTACTATTCATTTCTGTGTTTCTCTGTATAAAAGCTCCGTTCAGGATGAAAGGGACAGGAATGTGGGAACTATTCAGGCTTCCAAATAGTGATGAGTATACTAAAATAGGAATTTACATAGGTTAGCTAATAGCCTACTAAATAATATACTCAGTGGATAGAAGGAATACAACTGAATATATATGTTAGGGTTTCTGAAAGGCACGAAAGAAAACTGTGACATCTTCATCTGGTATGTAAGCAAGTATTTTGAAAATAAACCACTTGAGACACATAAATAATTGTAACAACTGATTAAAATATTTGACCTTGATACCACATGTCCCAGTCACATGTGATCTGGTTGCTTTTAATTCCTTTTGTATTTAATTCACAGGATTTTGAACTACACTCCAGACATGCTGCAAGCTGATGTAGAGGAAGCAATTGCAAGAGCCTTCCAGCTCTGGAGCAGTGTCACCCCTCTGAGGTTCACCAGGGTCTATGGCGGCCAAGCAGATATAATGATTTCCTTTGCAGCTGGATGTAAGGAGACTCTCTTGCCAGGGAATCATAGTATTTGCCACTTTTTCTTACCAGGATAATGAAAAACATCCCTTTTTTCCCCCTTATTTTTAGTTCACGGTGACTTCTATTCCTTTGATGGTCCAGGAGGAACTCTGGCTCATGCCTACCCCCCTGGCAGTGGGATAGGAGGAGATGCCCATTTTGATGAAGATGAAAACTGGACCAAATTTACTACCTATAGTGGTAGGCAAACTTAAATGTTATATAGACTGTTATTTCATTAGAAATTGTTGTCTTGAAAATGCTGTAAAGTCGCATATCCCATGGCAGTAGTTCCAGTATTTACTGAGACGTAAAATGTCAGTGTAATTTAGTAAAACAGTCCTGCATATTTTGGTCTGGGATGCAGTCACAACAGTCCCTTGAAGTTATTGCACACTGCAGTTACAGCTCCAGTGAAGGAAATGAAGTTAGTGTGGAATAGCAGTGTTTTGTAATCACGGCATCAAAAGACAGGGAATTTTCACCCTCAGATAATGGCCTTAAAAGTCATAATATAATCTCTCTTGTTTGTTTGTTTGTTTGTTTGTTCGTTCGTTCGTTTGTTTGTTTGTTTGTTTGTTTGTTTTTGCTTGGGTTTGAGGTTTTTTTTTCTGATTTAAAGTGATGCTCACCTTTAATTTCTGGAAAGGAAAAAACATCTTGAATTTATTGGCAAATAAAATTAAATATAATAGTTAAGTGTTCTGGTTTCCAGCAGTGTCCAGGGATTATGTTGCACATTATTGGTTTTGTGAAGAAGCTGCCAGGCAAATTCCATGGAATTTCCTATTCCCAAAATCTGATTAGGTGACTAAAACCTTCTCACCTGCTTTTCAATTGTTATTAATATTAAAGAAACCTTGATTCTTTGTTGGAAAATTTCTGCAACATGGGCAAAACCGTTCCGAGTGGTTTTCCAGTGAGAAATCAATGCCTATAATTCAAAACTCACTCCAGGAGGCCAGAGAGCTCTTACTTGGGCATAGTTAAATTCTGCCTTTTTTTAAAAACTGTGAATGATACATCTCACTTGAGAGAATGGCACCTGTATCCTGCTGTCATGCAAAAAATTTATTTAGTGCTTGTTCTTTGTGCTGGATCTTTTTTAGGATACAACTTATTTCTTGTTGCTGCTCATGAGTTGGGCCACTCGCTAGGTCTCAGTCATTCCAACGTTTTTGGTGCTTTGATGTATCCTATATATATGGCCACGGACACAAGGAACTACCAACTTCATCAGGATGACATTGATGGCATTCAAGCCCTCTATGGTAAGCAAGAAGCATAATTTTCTGCTGAATGATGGATAACAATTTATAATTCATTTTACCCAACAGATAAAATGTACTGAACTTCCCACTACAAGAAAAATACTGAGATTTAATTTCCTGTTACTATTTTGGGAAAATCTCTTGGGGATTTTGTGGCTAACAGTCTACACTGCAAAATGGAGTTTGTAGACTATATTCACTCCAGTTAGTCAAAAGATCCAAGAGCTTTTCCCGATGATACCAGAGGAACAGCCCATGTCTGTAGCATTAAACCCTCTTACCTTCCACAAAAGGGTGGTTATGTGCACAGCTGTCTATGCATTTGGCTTCACATGGTACAGCCCGAAATGCTATGATGTGAACTGCTCTGATCCACCTTCCAATTCCACACTTATTTATTTTCCAAAGGACCCCCCAAGGAATCTCCTGCACTTCCAACAAAAGCTTTTCCCCCGCAAGAAGCAACTGAAATGGTACCTGCAGAAGCACCAACTCAAATGTCTCCCAGGGAAGAACCAACAGAAATGACACCCTCCAAGCCACCCCAAAGACCAGACGACTGTGACCCTCATCTGACTTTTGACGCTGTCACTACTCTCCGTGGGGAAACACTGTTCTTCAAGGGCAGGTAAAATGCTTTTGTTTCCAGCAACATCTTTTTGTGAGACTCACAAAGGCAAAGCATAAAGTTCAGTTCAAGGAATTTATCCTCCCTCAGTTGCAAAGTAAAATATTTCTTTCTGTAAGTGTTAAGGCAACTTCGAAAACTTTTAGTAGCCCACCTGGGCTGAATGAGTAACATGGTTTACTCATTTGAGTTTATACAAGTGAGTATAATGTTTTAATCCATCATACATCATCGTCCATGTCTATTAAAATTGTGCAAGGCTGAATAATTCCAGTGTCACTTCTCAGCCTGCAGCTGCTTCACATACAGCACTGTCCTCATCACTCCATCCCATGTGTGGGCCAGGAAGCAGTGGAAAATGTCACTGGTGACTTTTGGTGTCGCTCTGACCTAGGATTCTGCACTAGACCAAGTGCTCAGTAATGTTTACAGGGAGCCCCTGCTGTTACAGTGTGGCCTTGTTTTAGGCACACTCTGGCTGTAGTGAATTGTTGGCTGGGCATGTCCAGCCTGATGAGAGCAAACAGCAGGTCAGGTTCAGGGCTTCACCCCCTTCTTGGCTCGGTAGTTACGTTTTGATTGAACAAGTTTCCTTTGATGATGTGGGTCTGATTTTCCCTCTAAAACACATGAAGAATTAGGGCTTAAAAATGTAATAGTTTTCAAGGAGGGGAAAAGAGCAATTCTTCCTTAAACTGGGTTTTAACACGCTTCTCAAGAATTTTTATTTAACATTTGCAACCAAACTGAAATGAGCTGTGCCTGCCTACATGGGTCATGGTGAAGAGAAGGCTGCACTTGTCAGCCCTGACACAGATATCCCATGTTGTCCTGGACAAACCATTAGGGTGCAAATGCAGAAGTCCTCAGGGCCACTAGCTGTAGGTGACCCTGGTTGAGCCAAAGGGTTGGACAAGATGAACTTCAGAGGTCCTTTCCAACCTCAACTATTCTGTGACCTCAGAGAAACCTGTAGCAAAGGGCACAGCTCTGTGAGGGAGCAGGGCAGGGTGAAGGACTGCATCCCAAAAGGGGTGATACCTCTGCCTCATAGGGAGCACTGGTTCCAGCACCCAGACAGCAGGATTTAAAGTACATATATAGGCCCTTGATCTCCTAATGAAGCACAGAGTATGAAGCACTGCTGTTTTTGTTTCTATCAGCTATGTCTGGCGCAGAAGTCCGTATTTCTCAGAAATTGAGCATGACACCATCTTCTCCTTCTGGCCATCGCTGATAGCTGGCTTTGATGCTGCCTATGAGGTTGACAAGAGGGATAGAGTGCTATTTTTCAAAGGTACTTCCCTTATATTTTCATCAGTTTTTATGCATACATGAAGTTATAGCAATACTGCTGATGATATTTAATCATAATGGAAGGAATATTATGCTAATATTCATATGAACTCTAATACTAGTACTACCACTAATAGAGGATATTCTTAATATTTAAATCCATTTAAATTTTGCAGATTATGTTACTGCCATTAACTAATGCTGCTTCACCACAGTCCTACACAGACTTCCTTTGGTCAGTGAGAGAAGACTATAGCTGAGACAAACTTGATTGCTACATTACATTAACTAAATACATTTTTAAAGATGACAAACACACCTAAAAAATATATTGACTTTTAATTATTGAGTATATAACATTTATTGACTATAAAAAATAGAAAATCCAACAGCTGTGAGATATTCAAACTTCTGTGTGCCCTAAATGGGCAATGTTTTCAGCTGGATATCTGTGCTGTTTGGTGGCATTAACTACACAGAAAACTCTGGGGCTTTGACAAAAAGGAGATCAGACTCCTCAAGAATCCTTACAACTTTTTCTGTTTTCCTGTAGATGACCAGTACTGGGCTGTCAGTGGCTACAGCATAGAGCCAGGGTTCCCCAAGCCCATTCAGAACCTGGGCTTCCCCACCAGTGTCAGGAAAATTGATGCAGCCGTTCATGACCAAAGTACCAAGAGAACCTATTTCTTTGTTGGCAACAAGTACTGGAGGTAAGGTTCTTCTCCCTCCTGTACAAGAGATAATCAAAACAGCTTTTTTAATGAAGTGATGTGAGTATTTGTACAGGAAATTAATTTCCTCTTTTTGTCAGTCTTCTCAGCTGCTAAAAGCTGAAACTCAATTACTCAGGTCTTTTCATAAAACAAAGTCTGGTACACCTGAGTGTTCATTTACTCTTACCAGGCTCTGATTAAGGGGCAAATGAGTTTCGTTTATTCATTAAGAAGCAGTGTGAGCTTGTATTAAAAAATAATATATTATAATTAGTATAAAAATATATATCAAGTGGACTTTGTCATCATGTCAGATATTCATTCAGTGGTTACTAAGAAGCCCTGTGAAATTTATAAATGACAAATCAAGAAAGTTATAGAAGGAGAGTAAAGTATATACTTCGTAAGAAACAGTTCAGCTAAGCAGTAATCTTAGCCTAATAATTAGTCTAACACTATTTTGAAAGAGTGTTATTATACCTGAAGTTTGTATTTCCCTTATGGGGTCACTTTATCGATTGTGTGCTGTAAAACTAAAATAATTACTTTTGAGTAATTATTTAAGATTATTACTCAGTGTAAGCCCCATTCAGTCTTATTGTCAGTCTTAGGGAATGGAAGTAAATGTTCTAATCTGATATTCTGAAAACAGATTTACCTAGGCTACTAAAGATGTAAATATTCACACAGCCAGGATTTATACAGCTCTATGAGGTCATAGATCACAGGTGCTGGATTTTCAGCTGAGAGTAGGCATCTTTTGTAAAAAATCCATCTGGTTTCAACACTGAATGTCACATGCTTATTTTCTGTTTCCATGCAATTTCTTTATTTAGTTTCAATGAAAATACCCTGTCAATGGAAAGAGGCTATCCAAGAAAAATAGCTGCAGACTTCCAAGGAATCAGCTATCCAATTGATGCTGCACTTCAGAAAAATGGTAAATAAATTAAAATGTAAATTTAAAAGACCCCAAAGACCACCTACCAAAGCCACAATAAATTACATTTCAATGAATATATTAAATTTTTGGTTTGATTTTTTAAATCACTCAATGAAATAGTGAGCATGTAACAATAGATATACAAAAATGAAACATTAATTTTTCTATACTTTTTCCTTCCAATTCTAGGATATTTCTACTTTTTCCATGGATCGAACCAGTATGAGGTTGACATCAAGAGGAAGAAACTCATCCGTATAATGAAAAGCAACAGTTGGTTTAATTGCTAGAAATATGAAGTGATGGTGCAGGAGTATATTTGTAGCAGGAAAGAGTTTTTCATATTTCTTGATTTCAAATAGTGCTATTCAGCTGTTCCTGTGCATCTGAGTCTGAAATGATGGCCTTTGGCAATTCTAATTTAAAACCTCAAAATGTAAAACCTTATGTACAGTTTTAACTTATTTTGTTCTCCAACTATTTATTAATCAAGTTGTTTTTGAGCAATAAAGTATTTTGCTTGACTTCAGCAGTTCTTGTGTTCTAATTCAGTCCACTGGAGACAAGGCACCCACTACAACCACACACAAACCTGAATGGCACGAGGAGCCATCAGCATTTCAGTAGGGCTCAGTGCCTGTGGGGGGAAAGTTAAAGAGAAGTAGAGGGACAGTCCTTGCAGGCAATTAGAAATTATCCAGGTGACAAAGGAGGGAAACAAGACACTCAGGAACAATGTGGGGCAGGCATAAAAGGTAAGAGGAGATGCTACACAGGAGTGTGTGAAGGGAGAGACTGGAGTCTATGGCCTCACCTGCCACGACCCCTGGCACAGGAACAGAGGGGTCAAGGCAGGGGTGGGGACAGGTAGATGGGAACATGGTAGTGGGCTGAGAGGACCCAGTGCCACTGAGGGTGGTTTTAATGGATAGAGTCATTGGTACAGCTGGACATGGGTGACCAGAGAAAAGGGTAAGTGCCCAGTTTCGGGATGGAGGTAGAACGCAGGTTGGGTGGGAAGTGATGGATATAGGATCACAGGGTCACAGGGAGTCAGAGGATCAGCTCTCCTGAGCTGTAACCATGTGCCATGGAAAAGGAGTCAGGGCTGGCAGTCCACCTCACACTGCTCAACAACAAAGCAGAAACAAGAACCACTTCCCAGACCAAATAAGCCAAAATTATAAGAAAAAAGCCAAGGGTTTTTATGTAACTGCCAGAGATGAATCTTCTAGAGGACGAGTGGTGAGACACAGAAAAGCACATCTGCTTCCTCCATGCTCCTTTTTTGGGTCCCTCTCACAGGGCAATAGCCCAGTGAATTTAAACACTCCTAGGGCTAAAAGACAGCTTGGCTATAGTCCATCCTCTCTTGGAAGGGATTTGATCCCATCTCTTACAACACTGCTCTGATGATGTGATTGTACAAGGAAGTTGACTCCCTATTACTCTTTCTCTAGCAGAACTGGCAAAGGCAGAGAAGATGGGAATGGCTCACGAGGATAGTATTCCAGCTACCACAGCTCAAACCCATTTGACAGAGGTAAGATTTGTTCCTGGTTTTCTGCACAGGGCAGTTGCCCCAGACATCTGATAAAAGACATACTACTACCTGTCTCTCCATCCATCAGGGCCAGAGGAAGCCACATGTGTCCCAGTGTACCCACAGACCACTGTCCCACTGTGCACACAGACAAGATCAAAGAGAGGCAGCAGGTTGGATGATGCTAGGTTGGATGGGGCTTTGAGCAACCTGGTCTAGTGGAAGGTGTCCCAGCCTGTGACAGGCGGGCTGAAATGAGATTATCCTTATTGTCCTTTCTACCCCAACAATTCTATAATTTTATGATCTTGGAATATCTCATCTCTGCCATGTTCTCCTCACGTGTGTTTTGTGCCACGCTAGATACACTCTAAGTACCTCTAAAGCCAGGTTTAAAACCAACCTACATTACAAGTCATGTCTTAAAAGTCACTTTGAACTTTAAGAGCAGTCCCTACTGCTGTGTCAAGTAGGGACACAAGAGCTCAGCATTGCCACAAGGGCAGTGGTTCACCATGGTGAAATCATGCCCTGAAAAGTGGCTGAGCTCACCTGGCAGCAGTTCAGGCAGGGCAGAGACAGGAAAACTGGTGTTGCCCCAACATCTCCCAGTGTCTTTCTCAATAGCTCTTGCTCTGTACATAGCCTATCCTGAACAAACTTCAGTCCAAGGACTTCAGATGCCTCCAGGCTTAGGCAGGGTGCTTGTGAGTACTGTTTGTGCATAACTAATGGGGTTAATTCCCTTTGTTTTTAAAAATGCCTACATACTTTGATATCCTAAAGAGTTGCCTTCTTATATGTGAAGGCTAACTTCAGAAATCAGGCCTTTAGGCTCTGGTTGCTGTCTGAGACTTGAAAGTGGTTAAGGAGGAACCAAAAGGAACATTTCAGCAACAGTGAAGCAGAACACTGTTGATGTTAACAATGACTCACATTAGAGTATTTCTCCTGCATAAGGTTAGTACTACTTTTTTAGTTATGACATCCAGCAAAATTAAAATACTCCCTCCACCTTTGGGTATTAATTAGCTTAAACTCACAATATCTGAAAAACAAGTGCGATTTACTTAGCCATGAAGAAAAATGTAGCAAGTGTAGCCTGGAGCAGAAACAGATGACAACATGCCATGGATTTCACATAGACAAGGGGACTAGTGAGATGTGTTAATCATGGAATTTCTATCTGTATTTCTGATTTGTTAATGTCTTAACGTTTGAAATGAAACAACATTACTTTCAGTTTGGGAAAAGCAATGAAATTCCCGGCAAATGAAAGGTGTAGTTCAGATGACGTTGGAAATATTGGAAGCAGGAATGCTGGAGCTGCCTGTCTATACTCAGTGAATAAGAGATTTCTTGTAACCACGATTTTGTTATAAATTATTACTGGAATTAAAGGCCTCTTGGGTGCCAGCAGGGGAAATTTATCCGTAAACATAATTTCAAGTACTTGTCCTGTATGAATAGAAACTTTCCTTGGAATCCAAGAGCAGGCATGAAAATTAGAGTCACAAAATATAACCAGTTACATCTAAAATACTTGACTACACAACAGTTGACCTAGACCAAATCCCTTGCACATGAAATTTAGGCCAAAATCCCCTAATGACTCCACTGACAGGAGCCAAGGCTGACCCATGTGCAAGTTGACTGGAACTGGAACACTGAATGCTGCCAGGGAATTACCATGCTGGAGACCCATAACTGCTATATAAAAGCCAGAAGTAGGTCACACACTCGTCTTTGTCAGCAGTAAGATATTTTTGAGGCTAGGTTTGTGCTGCCAGGTCTGAGGGTTTGCAGCACAGCCAGGAAGGAGGTGCCAAAGGCACTGAGTTAAGCAATGCTCATGGCAGCACAGGCTGAAGTTGCAGTTTTACAGCTCAGAAGTTCCCCCTGCACAGACCTGCTCTCCCAGGTTTTGGCCAGGGGTCCTACACTGCTATCGGAATTCAGCCTGGCCAGGACACTGAGGGTACATAAGGCAGCAGAGAGGAGCAGTTTTGAGAGTAATTAAGAGTAATTTCTGTGTAATTAAGCCCTTGGCTTCGCACAACAAGCCAACTTAGTTTCATCCTATTGAGGCTCTATGAGATGTTCTTTTTCTTTTCTCTATACTGCATTATTCATTAGTTTTAAAATATATAAACTGTGAATTAGCAATGACCTTTGTGTTAAGGTTAATAATAATAGCAATAAACATATTGTATTATATGTTATTTGTCTTGTGTTATATGTCTTAGGGTGGGCTACAGGAATGCATCCAAGGCAGATAAATTCCAGAAGAGGAAGAGATAACCTGTAAAATTGTCTAGGAGCTTACCCAGACAATTTTACAGGTTGTAAAAAAGAGAACATAGTAATTTTCACACTGACTTCTTTAAGCCAAAGCCAGAGATTGACATTATATATTGTGCTGCTTCTGGATGAAGTCACATCAAAGAAGGTTTCTGTGATTATGGAATATTCTTTATAAAGAATATTCTAGGTGATTGATTTCTTGAGAGAAATGGGGAACAATATCAAGAAAGAGGCTGACAGAGTAGCAAATGTACTTGAGAAAGGTGATGATCAGAAAACTGTATAAATTTCATTAACACCTTCCTGGATGGTTTTGATGTCTTTTAGTAGCCCTCTCATTAGAGAGAAAGATGAGTGATGAAAATTTAAGTCCTACAGGCTGGAAAGTTACTTCTTCCTTCTAGTACACATGGAGACACTGAGAGAAGAGAAAAAAGATTTGGAAGTCTGTAGGTGGCTGTAAGTACTAGAATCTATTTCTGCAGAGATGTACTGTCAGTGTGTAAGGTGCACAGGAGAACTCGGCACCAATTTTTTGATTCATCTCACCCAGTCTGGTACACCTCACATAACTCTGTGAGTGGAGTCATTGCCAAAAGTTCCCTCAGGGGATTGCTTCCCCTTGCTCAGCTGGCCCATTTCTGGGTTATTCCCTGAGCCTGTCCATCTCCTTCCAGGACTAGGGAGGGGTTCTCTCCCTAATGGAAATGCCTCAGGTAGATGTCTGCAGTTAGGGTAGGAAATCAGTCCTTAGTGATCAGATAACCCTTGTGGAGTCCCACTAGCCTTGCCTTGCTGTTTGAGCTGCCCAGACCTAGCAGTCCCTCATGTCCTGTTTGTGGATGGCCACAGGCTTGCTGTGCTCTAGGGATCCTCCTGGTACCAACACAGTGCTCTTCAGCAAGAAATTATTTCATCAAATACCTCAAGTGTGCAATGGATTTATGAACTCTTCTTTCACATATCTATAATCCCAGCAGCTCTGTGGAAGCGGGTTTATCTCCCTGCACATTCAAAGTCTCACCTGCTCCTCAGTGCTGCAGGCTTACCCAAAATCCTGTGTCAGCCCCACACGGAAGTCTTGGGTATGTTAGGCTGTTTTCAATGGCAGTAGACATCTCTCTTCAGGACTCCCATTCCCACTGCTTTGTCCTCATTTGTGGCAGTGCTTGGAGGGTGTGATTGGGCATGGAGTGAAAGTGGACCCAATCTAGAGTGTGCCTGTTGTTTTTCATCAGTTCTTACCATCAATGGCAGAAATGGAGAACAGAGAAACCTCTCTCTGACAAGGATAGCCATCAAAGAGTTTGATCCAGAAAACCTCAGTGCTTTTTAAAACCTTATAGTAAGTATCAAAGAAGAAGAATGTGAAATAAAGTCTTTGGGCGATTCTCTAAGAACAGTGGAAAAACTGCTGAATAAAAAACTGCTGAATAAAAGTAGCATGAAAATATCTTGGTTCAATTTTTATAATTTTTTTATATGGTGGGAAAAGTGCTTTCATTTATTTTTGTTAATTTCACATTTTCCTGCAGAAAAAAAGATTGTCTCATCTAAGTGCAAACTTTTTGAAAAGCTGCATAAACAAAGCATTGCTTCGTCAAGCAAGGAAATATAGCACTGACAGGACTCTACTAAAGGGAAGGATGGTGGCACTATAATAACCTCCAAAAAAAAAAAAAGGTATAAATCTCCCTGAAAAAAAAATCTAGAAAACTAATTTTCTGTTTGTAGTCTATAGCCCTGTAACATTCTATGATTATTTATCCCTTTAGGCACTTCAACAACCCATCTGAAATCAATATTATCTTTGAATGGAAAGCATTAAAGAGGTATGCTTTAAGTTTAAGAGAGTAAGACTATATTTTAACAATTAAAAGGTTAATAAGCTCATTAAAAAGAACTACAGGTCTATTATCTTCTCATTAATCATATTTCCATGTTGCAAAACCTGCACAAGGGTGGAACCGGATGAAAGACAGCACTGATCTGTTTTATGGTAAAACTCTTGTTTTGCATGTTCTGTTGCTAACTAGATATTGTGAGAATCAATGAGTCAGGGATTAGAAAGCTTTATAAAGCAAAAAAATACTATATAAAGGGGAAGCAGGTGTGTGGCAGACTACAAAAAGGACTTCTATATAGGGTAGTGGAAATGAGAATGGGAAATCTCCCATTTCTCCTATTATTATGTGCAGCACTTTCTTGTGCTTTTCCTGCAAATACAAGGCAGACAAAGGAAGAAGGCATGCAGCTTATCCAGGTGAGGAAGGTAGAGCTCTGGGGAGATGTTTAGCTGCTGTTGAGCATCCACAGCAGTCTGTGTAACCAGTATAGAGCAGCAAAAGAGCAAGTAGAATAAATCACTGATTGAATGTTTCTCAAAATGGATGTGTGATGACAAAGGCTACTTTAGCACCACCTTATTTTACTTTTTTTTAGAGACCAATTAAATCTGATGATGAATTCACTCTGTGTTAATTCTACAAATAATTAAACTCCTTAGTCAGTCTAGGGTTGGTTTGTAGTTCAGGTGGAAATGTGGTTATTTATGTGACTTGTGATACTATGAAACATAACTCTACATGAAGTAAGTATAGTATATTTTTCTGATTTATTACTGTCTAAAATGTGGGGAAACAGGATACAACTACTGAAATTTTATATTTGGTCATGTATTTCAAATTACTTCCTCTAAAGGACTCTAGGTAACCTTGGGTGGCAGGGTAAGTGGAGGGCACATTATAAGAAAACAATCTGTTAAACAAATGCTAATTTTAAGTGTATTTTGATAACTACAAAATATTTGTCGTGATAATACAATGTAATCAATGACCGTTAAGGAAAAAATATTCATACAGGCTTTAACAAAATATTATCCATGCTGCCATAGAACAGAAAGAAAAATAGCAAAGGCATGACTGACTCATTGGTTTAATATCTTATAAGCTTTAAGAGCAAACATTATTGATTGTTCTAAGTTTTGAGTTTGTGTTTTTTTTATTAGAAGTACCTGGAAAAATACTATGGCTTTAAGAAAGATGGGGAACCTTTTGTTTGGAAGAGTAATAATGCAGTGACCCAAAAACTGAAAGAAATGCAGGAATTCTTTGGGCTGGAGGTGACAGGAAAACTGGATTCTGGCACTTTGGACTTGGTACAGAAACACCGCTGTGGATTCCCTGACGTAGCTGGGTTCTCCACCTTTGCAGGAGAGCCAAAATGGACAAAACAAGTCCTGACATACAGGTAATCACAATGGAATTCTTCATGTCGAGGCAGTGGGAAGTACAGGGTGAGTGGTAACAACACAAATTTTTCTCTCTTGTGTTTTAAAGGATAGTAAACTACACACCAGACCTGCATCCAGCAGATGTCAATGCAGCAATCAAGGAAGCCTTAAGTGTTTGGAGCAGTGTGACCCCGCTGAGATTCATCAAGAAGGACAAAGGTGATGCAGACATAATGATCTCCTTTGCAGCCAGAGGTAAATCTCTATGTAACCATCACGATTTATTGCCAAGTACTGCCTATATGGAGCAGCTGACCTGGAATTATTTCTCCCATACATAGCACAGGTGGAGATCAATGTCCACTTGAACAAGCAGACAGAAAGATAGAAGTCCTTGCTCTAGGTGCTATGGTTACATCTCTTGACAGACTTTGGGCGAGGGCATAGAGAAAATACAGAGAAAGAGGAAGAAAATTTAGGGAGCTACCAGTAGTTCACTGGATCTATACCTGCTATGTGCTGCTCAGTGTGTACATGAATGCCCAGTCAGCTGTGTTTGGGGTTTGCTGCTCAGGTCACAATGACTTCATCCCCTTTGACGGCCCAGGAGGCTCCCTCGCCCATGCCTACGCACCCGGCAAGGATTTTGGTGGAGATGCTCACTTCGATGAGGATGAAACGTGGACCAAAAGCACAGAGGGTAGGTAATTAAGTTCTCCAAGCCCTTCCTGAAGCAAGTTGGACATGGAATCAAGGGTGCAGTGTCTGTCTCCTCTCTTCCTTAAGAAGTGTTTAAATTGCCTCTGATTTGAAGGAACATATGGTTTGCATAGCTATAAAAAGCCTCTGAGCCTCTGGTTTAAGAAGTTAAGGACCCAGCTCAGCTTCTGCCATGCACTGGGAGGAGCTTTATTTGTAAGGGAGCCTCACTTCTTCCCATTCATCAGACCTCTTCCTGCACAGTTACCTCACTTGCACTGGCCCAGGGTTCTTCTTCCCACTGAATTCTGCAGGATCTACAGACTATTTCCTTGTACTCTGCTATAATGATTCCATGATTTTTATTTCTGACCACAATTTCATCTCCAACTGAATTTCCCACAAGAAGTTCATTTGTTTGACCAAGCAGTTCTGAAAGCTTCTGACCTACCTTATGCTCTTCATGTTATTTAGGAAAAATAAAAAGACACAGCTCTGTTTTGCTTGATGTTTTCAGGCACGAACCTGTTTTATGTTGCTGCCCATGAGTTTGGCCATTCACTGGGACTTTCCCATTCCAAAGACCCCAATGCTCTGATGTATCCAGTTTACAGGAAATTTGACCCTTCAGTACTCCTTCTTCATCAGGATGATATTACTGGCATACAGTACCTCTACGGTAATTCAGAATTTTTCATCAACTACTGCTTTTAATTTCAAAGACTTTGGATACATTTCAGTGACATTTTTGTGCACTGGATATACCTCAATGAGTTTACACTATAATTTCTTCCATAAACTGCGTCTTTTAGGATCATCTCCTAACACAAACAACAATCAAAGAGAATCTACTGAGATGAAAGACCCAACTGAGTCAAAAGATCCTGAACTGCCAAACAGCTGCAGCTCCAATTTAACATTTGATGCTGTCACCACTTTCCGTGGAGAAATAATGTTCTTTAAAGACAAGTAAGTCAGCTTCTGAAAGTAAAATACCTGAGTGTCACTTTTTAAACTATGCCACACAGCACGGAAAAATAAGTTTAATTATAATATGAGCCATTTTAGACAGGAAGACAAGACAGGGATTCAGGAGAAGAGATGGAAAACAAAAACAAGAAGAGTAGTGGAGAAATGAAGAGAGATAATTCTAAGGAGGAGGATTACCTTTGAAACAGAGGATGCTGTGAATAGGGTGGGGGAAAATGGCTCCTCTGCAAACGTGCTGTTTTCACTTTAGGCTGTAAGCAAGTCCCAAGTGTCCAGCATCTGGGAGAGTTCAGCTTTGGCAAAACACATCACCAGCTCTGGAACACTTCACACCCTCTTTGCTTTGAGAGAGCTGAGGGCTTACCAGCCCTGACAATATGCGTGCTTGAAGAGTCCCTGTAGTGAGAATTTAGTGTACTCATCAAAGGAAAAGAGAATTGGGCTTTTGTTACCAAAGTCCTACTACATATCAGCCTTGTGAAACAAGTGTCTCTAAGCTCCACTTCTGCATAAGGGGAAATAAATGTTTTGACAAAACAGTTAATCTGACCTATTTTAGATGTCTGCATCAAGATGAGAGCAATCCCACCTTGGAAATAAAAGTCTTTACATTAAGTTTGCAGGGTATGTAGTGTGACTAACTTGGGTACATGGCTGGGTTCAAGCAGATAGATACTGCCCTGGTTGCCATGATGTGACTTCATGCATTAGTGTGTGTGAACAACCAATTTTATTTAAAACCTGTTCTATATTTGCACAAGGTATATTTGGCGCAAACATCCAGCACTCAGAACAGCTGAATTTGAGTTGGTGTCTTCATTCTGGCCACGGCTGCCACCTGGTGTTGATGCTGCATATGAAATTCCTGAAAAAGATGAAATGGTCATTTTTAAAGGTAAAATATTGTCTCTTTATTTTCCCAGTTGTCTTCCCAAGCAGCCTAGAGAGTTTGCATCTGGCTTCTAAACCACTTCAGCTCTTCCAGTAGGATTCCACAATCTTGAATTCAGTCCAATAAATTTGTGTGTTTCAGTCACAGAAATAATGAAATTATTATCCAAGTTAAAGAACACCTATCTTATTTTTAATATCCACATTGAAAATTTTCCCTGCCAAAATAAATGTCACTACTTTTCTTCTGGGAAATTTTCTATTTAACTTAAGAATGATACTAGCAATAGTATGAAGAAAGACTGAAATTTCTGTTTTCAAAGAAAGTAATGTGGAGAATTATTGCATTTTTTTTTTGGACTCTAGAACTATTTTCAGTTATTTTCAAGTTCAATGACTATTTTCAAGTAATCATCAGCTTTCATGAAAAAGACTGTGTCATTCCCAGAAGAAGATTCTCACAACATGTTGTTATCAACTTTTCTTAATAGGGAATGAATTCTGGGTTGTGAGAGGAGATACCATACTTCCTGGACAACCCCAAAAACTCTACACCCTGGGCTTTTCAAAGGATGTTACCAAAATTGATGCTGCTTTTCATAATGGAATTGAGGGGAAAACATATTACTTCATAGCAGACAAATTTTGGAGGTAATATTTCCTGTGCTACTTTTCTAAATGGAAGCAAACATGATCAATATCCTGTCATGGTTTAGCATGCATTAGTCTGACACTTTTGGTGGTCTCTTTCAGCGTCCCAACTGGCTGTGGAAAAATATTTGAAGGGAGGTGGTATAGTGCTTTTAGTTTTCCTTTTAGTTCATTTAACAGTGTATTAGTTTATTTTCTTGTTTTCATTTAGCTGTCTCGGTTAAAAAGTCATTGTACAGCTCTACAGGTCATCTCCAGAAATCA
This sequence comes from Rhabdornis inornatus, assembly GCA_013397075.1. Lineage (NCBI taxonomy): Eukaryota > Metazoa > Chordata > Aves > Passeriformes > Rhabdornithidae > Rhabdornis > Rhabdornis inornatus. Next base: position 790,409 of record VWZS01008597.1, read on the forward strand.
GGCAGAAGTTAACTATTCACATATCAAATATGCTTCTGTGGAGTAAGAAGGAGAATGTCACCCACTTTCCAGTTACTAACAGATAGTTGCATGAAGTTGCTGATAAATACCATGTACTGCAAAGAATTCTCTGCTGTGCATGGTTATTATTCTTTTCTTTTCAATCCCATCCCTACTGCTCAAGTTTGTCACAGATTTCTCACAACCAAAGGAGGTGTCCTGTAATGGAAGCAGTAAATAACCTGAATTATTTTAGATGAACAACAAAACTTCTCTTTCCTTCAACCACAATGCCCAAATGATTGTATATACACAATCACCCTAGAGTAATTACTCAGCCACATATCTGTAGTTTAAGTAGAAGATGAGACTTCTGCATTTTAGGCCAAACTCTCGCAACTTAAATGATGAAGAGTTTGACCATCAAATCTCCTGCTAAGCAAATTATAGAAGGGAAAAGCTTTCACAAGCCTTGTTATTCCAGCACTGACAGATAAACTGCACTTCACCAAAAATGTAATAGCTTGCTGTACGTAACTTAAGTAAATTGACATAAAATGCCTTATAGCTTCAGAAAAAGCCCAGATTTTTCCTGATAAACCTTTCTTACAGAGATATAACATGAAATAAATCTTTTCATAATCTGTTATCTATTGCTCGTTTAGGTGTGATCTCTTAGAAAAAATAAAAAACAGATTTATGGTGATGGCTTCTTTATCAGGTATTCTTAGGTGGAATAAATAGAAGCAATTCATCCAGTGCAGCTAATAAAGTCAGCTAATAATTAATTTATGGCAAATTGTAGCTCTTTCTGCACTACCAAATGATGCTGAAAATCTTCAATGAACTTGGTTATCTGTTGATAAGTAGAAGATAATGAGCTGAGAGGAATTAATGATGAGGTGTTTGCAGGTTTCACTGACTCTTCTTTGTTTATAATTTTTCTCAGTTATGATAAAAGACGTCAGTCTATGGATAGGAAGTCATTAGCAATAAGAGATGCATTCCCAGGAATTAATGAAAAGATTGATGCTGTTTTTCAACATGGAAGTGAGTAACTGTTCTTGCTAAAATCTATACGAAATGCTCAATGTGACCAGGCTGAGAGTGCTTGGCCAGAGACAGATACTTCTGCATGCTGCTCAGAACCCACAGGATGACCAACAAGACCCTGAAGCAGTCACATAACACTCCCATGCTTCACTTTACCCTCTTGAAAAATGGTGATGGTGATGTCCCTTTGGGGACAGCTGCACATCTGGAAAGGCCAGCTCTAGGAGAGCGGTATATCTGTATTCATGCCGGTGTGCACATCACACCCTGAAGATCAACACCCAAACCAGTGACATCTCAACAACATAAGGTGTGCCTATCACAGCCTGGCCCTCTGACATAAAACAGTCAGCACCAGCTTCTCGTGCAGGAGGGTGAATATTACTCAGACATGGAAATGCTGGACTAGACTCAAGCATACATTCACACTGCCGCATGTCACAGCTTCCCTGTTGCCTCCTTTCTCCTCATCTGCTGCTCATCCAAACCCATGCATGCTAATTGCTTCATAGCAAATCTTGCTTCTTCCTCCTAAATGAGTCTCACATGTGGTGCTAAGGGACCTCACTCCCAAGAGGGCAGTGTGGATGTGACTAGCCCAGGCTGGACCTCTCCTTCCCTGCATGGTATCTGGCAGCACCCATCAAGCAAGTGCCTGCTCACATCACTCTGTGCCCTGTGCCACACTCTGGTCTGTGCAATACCTACCCACAGGTGGCTAGAAATGCACCCTGCTGGAGGGGTTCAGCACAGCTGGTGTGTAAGCAGATATTTTAAACTGAAGAAATGCACAGGATATATCTTTTGTAGAGTGACCTTGTCAGCTTCATCAAGTACCTGATGCAGCACGTGCATGTCTGGTTTGCTGTGGAGTGTGTCTCCGTGCTGCTAGGCCATGTTTTGCAGAGGTTACACCTGGGAGCAGATGCTGTTGGCAGCATAATTATATCCAAAGGTTGCTTTGAGCTCTTTGAGGATGTTGTTAAAGTGTACTGATCTTTATATCTGCAATATTGTAACTCACCTGGGTTTGGGGTTTTTTGTTTGTTTGTTTGTTTTTCCAGACTTCCTTTATTTCTTCAGTGGAAGAAAGCAATTTGAGTTTGACCTTGATAAGAAGAGAGTTACACGCTTCCTAAAGACAAACTTTTGGTTTCCATGCTAAGAAAATGAAATCTGTAATGGTGTTGGAAAGAATGTACTGTTACTGTGCTAGAAAAGCTTTTTCTTTTATAAATATATAGACACCACTGGCTTGCCTCTGCTCCTCCCCAGTTTTCCCTGGGGAGTCCCTGTTGGCTGGGGGACACCTGTCATGTGTCAGTGGCAAGGTCCCCATCACCTCACCTCAGGGGCTGGGGGGGATAGGGGTCAATATCCCAGGTAAGAGCATTTGCTCTTTTCATACAATTTATTTTGTCATATTCAAAAGGGACTATAGGAATGTTCAAAATTTGTTATAAGTTGATTACTGGAAAGAACAAAGGCAAGGAAATGAAAGGATCAAGGTAGATTGGGGAGGAAAAGGAAAATAGAGGGATAAGCGCATAAGAGGGTTTGGTTGTGTGCAAACAGGCTGCAGTCAGCTGCTTCTTTGGCCATGCCCTGCACATTTGGTCCTGTCTTCTCAGTAAATCACGCCTTTTGTGTGGATGAGCTCTTTCTTTGCGAGTTTGGGTGACCTTCAAGCTGGACTGCCTGCTGAGGAGCTTAAGAGAGCAGCTGGAGCATGGCTGCAAGCTACAGAGACGTGAATGTTGCTGGGGATACAGGAGGTGCAAGGCCAGCTGCTCTGCTGGGAGGGCTGTGTGTCTAAGAGCAGCTCCTGAGAGCTTCCACACTGTTGGTATTTCCACGTCGGTGCTTCACCATGGGACAGTCCTTATCAAAGTGAAGTGAGCAATGGGGTGGGGCTACTAGTCCTTTTCATATTTGTCCAAGTGCTTCATGGTTTCTGTCTGTGATGGTCTCTGTGGCCAGTCTCATGGCCCCCAGGACCCAGGAGGCAGACATGAACCAGCTGCCAGTTCAATACTGCTGACATAATCTACCTGATGCTGAAGCCAGACATCACTTAGGATCCCCAATTATTCATATGGACTGCTAGCAAGATCTAAGGTCTTAGAGAAGGTGTCCTTTCTTTCATGCATGTAAAAAAATCTCTCCCAGCACCCAATGTCTCCCCCTCATTAAACAACGTCCCCCAAAAAAGGAAAATGCCAAGAAAAAATAGTTGTTCTATTTGATTCTGCTTCTCCATGAATCACAGAATCACCAAATGGCTGAGGTTGGTTGGGCCTCTGGAAGTTACCATGTTCAACCCCCTCTGCTCAAGCCCACCTAAAGTGGGCTACTGAGTCTCTAGGTGGCTTTTGGGGATACTGCTTTTGCACAAAGGAGAGACTCCACCACGTCCCTGGACAACTTGTGACAACATTCTGTCACTCTCACAGTAAAAAAAGTGTTTCCTGATGTTGAGATGAACCTCTTGTGTTTCAGTTTGTGTCCTTTGTTTCCAGTCCTGTTGGGACAAGGTGATTGTACTCTATTTATGCATGAAGTTGTTCTGCAAAATTGCAATGAGATATTTCAACACACTTCATGTAACCTTTTTTTTGATGCATTTTTTAGAACCCCTGGTAGCAGAGCTACTCAAATGGGCCACTACTGTCACTGAGGAATCTTTATCTGAATTATACCAGGGTCAAAAGTGTATAATGGCATTGTCAGTCTTGCAGGGTAAAAACTGCTGCCACATCTGCTGTAGAGGTGGCAAACAAGGCTTTGCTGTCCAAGCAGAACTAAAGTCAAAATGATTCGTTTTAATCACAGCAGCGTGAGAAAAAGAAATGAGTAGTGCCTGACATTGCCAAGGTTGAAGAAGCAGGTTCAAGCCTTGTAACTTGAAATTTTCTGTAGACTTTAGCAGGAAATAATTCTGTGCTGTTTTATTTCTTTCTTATTAGCTTGCTTGTACTGTTCCTGTTTTCTAATTCTGTATTTCCTTAATGTTTCTAGTATGGCTTTTTGATTGGTCTCATAGCTGCAAGTCTTAATCAATCCATGGTCTAAGCTAAAATAATGAAAGTTAAAAAGATGCATGAACAGCCTGGCTCACTAGTGTTTTTGGGGGTTTGTTTGGGTTTTGGTTTTTTTTATTTTCTGGAGGTTTCTAACTGTTCTGGTTTGAATGGTTTTCTTCTGTTGTTCCTACTGCAAATATTCTTCCATGGTGTCTGTGCCTTGCATGTCACTTCCATTGTGGATAAATGCATGAGAACATAGTATTTTAAATGGGAAAATCTCTTCCAGCTCTGTTACACCCAACTTTCTTTTGGAAATATTGTCTTTCAGATGAGATTATAGCTCTCAGAACAAAGCTGGCTGATCCTAGACCTTTCCTGATTGTTTTGTAGTTTTTTGACTGTCACATATTTATCCAACTTTTTGATGATTTCTGATTAGTTTGAGTTCTTTATTTGCCTATTTCTGTTCACACAGATAGTCATACAAATTGTGAATATGAAGTCTTAGATCTGTGGCAGAAGTAGAGCTCAGCTGACTTTAGTACTGTCTTAATATAGTTCAACTGGTCTAGTGTCAGATATTGGTATCATTTTTTCTTTGCGATTTTTATCTTAAAAATCTCCAGTATCACTAACAAGACAGCCTTACCATTTGAGTGAAAATGGGCTTTTGAACTGAAGGTGATTGACTTGTATTCAATATCCTGTGCTCTTCTAAAACACGGTTTGAGACAGAGACTCTGAGTTAAATGCATTCATTGTCTGTGGTACACATAGTCCAAGCATTTCAGTTACAGTTTTCTCAGTTTTTCTTCTAAACACATCAGATATTCCGTGTTCTAGCCAATTTCTACCCTGTTTGCATAGAAACTTGGGTGAAGACAAAATCTCTCACACAAGGAACAGGCTTATAATGTGACTCTAGAATTCAGATCACAAGAATTTCTCTGGTTTTTCTATGTTTTATATATAATGGTGTCATTTGTTGTGGTTTTCACCATCTTGTCTTGGAGGACATTTTGCCTACATTTGAATGTATGTATTTGCCTTTTGCTTTTCAAGGACTCCATAGCACAACCATCAGACACAATCTAGCAGGTCCAACATGGAAGTCCCAATACTATGTAACCAAGGAAAAAAACTGTGTGGCTTGCAAGTTCTTTTTCTTGCTATTTATTGGTTTTCTTGGTTTCACACACTCATCCTGCCTAGAAGGAACAAATGACCTCTGATATTGCTCTTGGCAGGATCACAAATATATGATCAAACAAGGCAGGTCTGCGGTGCTGACCTGAACTGAAAGACACTGTGTAGTGACTTAAACACCCAGACTAAGAGCAGAGAGTTTACCACCTCAGTAAACCAGACAAAGGTAACTAATAAGTCCTGGCAGAACAGAATACGATAAAAATGAGTCCATATAAATATTATCTGCAGGAACTTGTTCCTAGTGAGATGTTTGGTTTGGTTAATGGAAATGATGTGGGGGGAAAAAACCCTTTTTTGGTAGCAAAACCAGCAGATTTGAAGGTTCAGAAGTGTTTAAGACAACTCAGAGCTGCAAAGATGCATGTCTTAGGTGCCATTGATATTACTGAGAAAATATGTTAAAACTGCCAAGGGTTAGACTTTTTATCTAGATTATTCCCTGGCAGCCTCTGAACTTCCACCTGGCTGCCAGGAAGAAAACTGCCTTTGCAGGTTCATAAACAGTAGCTGTCTCACAGGATGTTTTGTGACTCATGGCATGTATCCAACTGTGGGACTGTGAACCTACAGGAGTTCCAGTATGTCCCAAATGGTGCAGAACTCCAGGAAATACAAAGATTTAGTTTGTAGATCAGTGTGGACACATTGATTTCTTATTGCTGCCTCTTTCAGGACAAGTTTTACATCTACACAACTTATGTGATAACAACCAAGTTTAGAGGCAAAGGGCTTCAAGTTGTTAATGTTGATTCTGCAGGGCATCACAAGGCCTATCTGCCATCAGGGAAATCAAGACTTGGACATAACAGACCAGGTTCCCATCCCAGGTAACAGCCCAACTGCAAAGAATAAGAATGTAATTTGATTTTTCTTGGAAAAAAAAACAGGTGCTTGGCGAGGAAAGTGGCACTCCTTCCCTTCTCTTTCTACTGAAATCATTGATGATGCCATGTCTGAGACTGTGCCAGTCACTGAGGTGTAACACAGGTGCTGCCCCAGTGTGGGACTGATCACACTGGATTGCTCTTCTACAATAGGATAATTAGAACTGATTCAGCACCCGTCATCCTGAGCCCTATCACAGTGGCCTTTGGACTTCTGAGTGGTTTGAACTATTGAATTGTGCTCCTGACACTGCCCAGCACTGCACCCTGGTTTGTAAACTGAGTGACTGATCATTCCCTTGCAGCAGTACCAACAGTAGCTCTACAAAGAAAATGTTTAACACTGGGTGATGTGATGCCATGAGCTTGTGCAAACTTCAAGACAGCTGATTCAGAGGCTTGCCTTTGGCTGTTTCATCTCAGTATTAAAATGTACTTGGTTCATTAAGAAAAAACTCCTCATGAGCCCTCTAACTTCGAGCAAATAAGTGGCAGCCAGTAGAATATTGCTACATCTTTGACACATTAGACTTCCCATGAAAAGTGACATCCTCCAAGGAAAATAGCTTGTTTCAGGATAATATTCTAGGTTTGCAGAAAGATTTTTATTTTGTCATTTCAAAATAGATTGGAAAGACACTAGAAGATAAGGATATATAAAAGAGGACAGAATGGAAAGAGAAGTACTTCCTGTGGGAATGATGTTTATTTTGTAGTGCCACCTGCTATGAGAAGGCAGTTGAAACATCATTGTGACAAATTGTAAAAATAAACAATTCTTAGAATTATGAGGTACCAGTTTTCACTTTTGTAACTTTAAAATTACATAACTACCAATCAGTGTTCCCTTTTCCACAGTAATTTTTAGTGAGAGACTTGATCTAGGGAAACCCCACAATGATTCACAGTGATTTTTTTTTCCCATTATTCAGTCAGGGGTGTGGGGAGAAGTCATTAGAACATGTTACCAGAGATAGCTAGAGAAAAAGGGAAATAGCTTCAAGAGTCAAATCCAAGCTCTAGGTAGGTGAGGTACAAAATAAATCAAAACCACTGAGACAGAAAATTGTTCAAGGCTGGGAAATTCTTCTGGGGAAATACATCTCCTCTGAACACCTCTGCCTAAATGTCTTTTTCATTTAATGCTGAAAAGGGAAACAATGCTGGGTAGACCTCTGGCAGTGCTTACATTCCGGTGCAGACCTAGAGAGTGAGGAGCAGTCAGTAGAGTACCTAGGAAAGGGACATTTTGAGGTCTCTTCTCTCAACACAAGGAACAAGGGTGCAGTTCTTTACATAAGTGTAAAAATAAAGCAGGATTATTGCTAATACAGGGAGACACAAATCTGTACTGCTTGGGTATATGCTGGAAAAACCCTTGAAAGCACTGATTTAACATCTGTGCCACCTCCTCTTCTTTGGCAGTGGCTTAGCAGATGGGTACCAGACCAAGCAGGATGATAAAGGGTGAGTGAGGCACTGATGCTTTTGGTCCAGACAAGAGCTGCCTCTGTAGAGCTGTTGGGGATAGGTAAGAGTAAAGTTTCCCTCTCTCCTTTGATTACATGGGGATTTTCCATGTAAGCAGATCTGGAACAGCTCTGCTGTGAAGATAGGCTGAGAAAGCTGGGAAAAGAAGGCTTCAGACACACATCATTGTGGGCTTCCAGTACTCAGGAGGGACTTAAAAGAACGAGGTTTAGGGACTTTTTACAGAGGCAGGTAGTGATAGGACAGGGGCAAATGGTTTCAAAATAAAATACCAGAGATTTAGATTAAATCTTGGGAAGAGGTTCTTTACTTCTTTACATGTAGTGGGGTACTGGAACAGTTGCCACAGAAGTTGTGGATGTCCCATCCCTGGAAGTTCAAGACCGGGCTGGATGGGGCTTTGAGTAACCTGGTCTGGTGGAAGCTGCCCCTACCTATGGTAAAGGGGCTGGAATAAGATGACCATTAAGGTTTCTTCCAATCCTAACCATTCTATGATTCTAAATTTCTACTATTTTAAACAAATTCCATGCAGGGACAGTGTGTTTGGAGTTGTCCAGATCTGGTGCCCTGATAGACCTCAGGCTGCTGCAGATCCCTGACCCCAAGTCCAGCAGTGCGGCTGTGCTTTTATCCCAACAGGTACATACCCATGTACATATGTGCCCAATGGACTTGTGGGCACCCTGGTGTCTTTCCAGTCACGGTACCACTGACACGGGGACCTCTAGGCTCGGCCCCACACCAGAGGCTCTCACTGAGATCCCCCAGACAGGATAGAGCCACTCACGTAGGAAAATAACTGGAAATGGTTAGCGAGAGGAAATAGTGAGAGGCCATGACAGTGCTAGTCAAATGCAGGTGCAACACAATGGTCCTGCAAGAAAAAAATGAGGAACTGTGCAGACACCAGTTGGCACTCGGTAACAACTCTCATGAGACTTCCTCCTCTGAGGAGGTCTCAGTTTTATTTTGGCGTACTCGTGTCTCCTTCTGTTGGGATTTGAGCCTTTGTCTGAAGGCAAGTTCTTGAGAAGGAGAAGGTGGTGTTGTGCTAGCTGCCACACCATGGGAAAGCAGAAGGCTGAAACCCATCCTTCCCCCCAGTGTGGGTTCTAGGGAGCTGTGCCGAAGGACACGCAGTAGGAAGTCAATGCAGATGGTGAAATGAGACATGACCTTGTAGCCCATCATCATGGAAGTTCCCAAGGCAGTGGGATGCCACTGCTTCTGTTTCCTCTTCCTAATTCTGCTTAAAGTTTTTCACTCCCCAAATGCACAGAGTTCCCACAGCTATTGCTAGAGTCCAGGATTTTCTAGTCCTTCCACTGGCTGCCTTGGAAAGTAATTTATTTAAAGTGTCATAGAAAAAAGCCAGGAGTCCTCTCTGACCCTCTGCCCAACTCAATATCCTCTTGATCACATTAAAATGTGGCCATAGACCCTGCACAGAAATCTGCAAGGCAGAAGAAACTCCCTGTGAAAGCCATAGCACAGGATTTCCTTATGTTCCTGTCTCAGCCACCAGATACATCTGGTCAATGTGCTTCTCTTCCTTGTGTGTGTGTGTTTAAACATGTCTATGATGCCTTCAGAAAATAAAAGGGAAAAAAAATAGAAGAAATAAAAAGTTAACTACTTCTTATGGAAAAAAATAGGTGAAGATATTGAATCAGGAATTATATTAATCATACTAAACAAACAGGAAGGAGAAAAATTTACAGAGTCATAAGACTAGCATAGAAACAGAGTTATAGAAGTTAAGCAACATTTCACAAATCCCAAAATCCTTTGAATTTTAGCCAAGTCTTTAGAGAAGTATCCAACACACAAAATTCTTTTTGTACATGTCTGATCAAGATGGATTAAGAATAACTAGTAATTAAGTCTCCTTGGACTGTGAACCATGAAGTTGAATTTCTTTAGTCTACAATAGCTGTATCCTTTGAGGAATTATTTTCCTAGATGTTTCAAATCCCAGCTTCTGCTTTTGAAATGTCCTGTATTAGCTTCAGTCAATCACTCCAGACAAGCTATGTGACTCACATTGGAAGGTATAAGGTTATTTACCTTTTCCAGGAGTGGTGCAAGCTCTGCTGAACCTAGATGTAATTAGGGGGTGATACACTACACGGAATGTAGCATCTCATATTAAATAGATTATTTTTCATTGTATTTGGGAAAGTAAGTGAAGAATTTCCCAGCATAATTAAAATAATTACATTCATTTGTATTTCTCCTTCTCACACTAAAATGTACGTTTCTCCTTTGAGGACGGTATTTACCTCCAATAAGGACAGAAACATCAAAACCATCCTGAAAGATGTCCAGCCTGTACCTGACAGCCTGCAGAGTTAGCAAACACACAACACCTTCAGGCCAGTTACTCTGATGCTTGCAGTTAGAAATGTTTTCGTCAGTTTAGGAGTCTACTCTGTCCAGGATATTTAAACTTCTCCTATCACTGTTAGGGACCTGGCCAATACAGTTAATGTAGTAGGGAGAGCAATTCTTCTCATCTGGAAGTCCTTGTTATGAGGTCAGTTGAATCACTCTCTAGAATTCATTGTCCTGGACAAAATGGGAATTTGGAGACCTAAAAAATTTACAGATATCTACACAACAAAACACTTAAAGCAGATTCCACCTCATTACTCATTTGCCTGTACTTCAGACACCCACCCAGGGCTGGCTGCCGTGGCGCAGGAGTTATGGAGCCCACCATCCTTCCAGGGCAAATGGAGATCAGGTGTGATTCTGTAAAGAATTTCAAATAACACTAATGTTCAGGCAGTTGAATACCAAACCTTCTGTCTAAACTTAATCACTGTTGTTTAAGACCACACTAGTGTCTTGGAGACTGGAGGCTGCTAATTTTTTTATAAATACTTCCTTTTATTTACCAGCTTTTATCATGGTTCCTCTCACTCTTCCTTCCATGAAACAGTGAACAGGGTTAAAAATGGTTACTTTAATCTTCTTTTTCCACACTGATGAAAATTCCTGTTGTCTTTCATGGTGTCTTTTCCTCTCATCATCACATTTTGCCTGAATCGAAACACACTATTGCAGCAGAGACTTTATCCATGCTGGCAAGAGTAGAAATGTTACTTACCATACAAATGGGATCCCAGATTATGCATTCCAGTAGCATGACCTAAATTGTTAATAGCAGTAAAAAAAGTTGAATCATTTTAGCATTCACTTCTGCTAACATCATAAGGTTGTTTTAGATAGAGCTGTTCGATAACTGTTCGATGACAGCCCTCCTGGAGTTATGCTGCTGGTTATTCTTAAATAAGATTGGTTCTTTGTGCTGTCATTTGTATCTTGCTATTACATATTGCTACATAATATTAGATAGTCTTCTTAAGATTAAATCATATGTAGCATATGTAGCATAATTTGATTATCATACAATATATTATGTAGATCTAAAATGTTATTTTTCATTATTTCTCCAGTTTGTCAAAACCTTGTACCATAAATAGCCTAAATTCATGAAAAAAACCCCATACAAAATGTAGCTCCACATTTTACCTGAAAAACATTTCCTTATTTGTTAAACATGCTATAAAATTGCCCAAACCAGAAGACTTGGGCAAAATAAGGATAGTAATATTAGTTAAACACCTTGCGTCACTACCTGATGATGAAACTGCTATGCATCATTTTTACTAATCAGAGGATATTATACAGCATGAGTCAGGCTGTCACTGATTTACTATCAGCTATATAAACACAGCTGAGAAGTGTGCTCAGTAGCTCAAGAGTGAAATTGAGGCAGACAACCTTAGATGAGGATGAAGACCTTTGCAATTCTCCTGTCACTATATGTGGCCATCTCCTCCACATTTCCTGTGGCTCCAGAAGCAGAAGATGAAGGAAAAACACTACAGCTTGTAGAGGTAAGCATTTTTTTCAGTGCATATCTAAGGGAAACATAAGATATTCTGAGAGATAGCTATAATTGCAATTCACAGCATATGGGTGGAAACTAAAGATGTGCCATTTTGCAGAGATTTTAAGACAAAGCTTTTCCTATCAGCCTAGAAAATGTCTGACAACTATGTGGAATTTATTTATTCAGAAGTCATCTGAATATCGTACACCTCACTTTTGGTGGTGTCTGTAAAGTAATAACAAAACTACTGAGGCACGAGTTCTAACAGCAACAGTCAAACTCAGAAGCAATTCGTGTTTCACAATGTGCTTTGAAACTTTTGATGTGACTGGTCTTAATAATATAAGGAAGGAAACTTGCTTGAAGCAGGCATGTTTTTCCATGCTTTGGCTGAAGATATCTCTTGAAGAATATTTTGGAAAAAGGGAACTCACATAGACACAACATAACTTGTTGTAGACAAAATTCTTGAAATTCTAGTATCGTATTGAGTAGCTAAAAATAAAATATATGATTCAGCAAGTCTGACTCTCTAGCAGTAGTCACCTGCTTTGGTGGGAGTCCTGGCTGTGTGAAGTCTCACTGCCAGCCTCAGTTTCCTTGGATGAAACCAGTTATAAACTTCTTTGTAAACTCTGTTGTTAGAGTAATTGAGCACAGTAAATAATGTATAATTAGTTATTAATAGTAGATATTCGATTTTCAAGACATTTCTTGATATATTTCATCAGCGACAGCAAACAATAAATTCAGAAAACTGTGCGAAAACTGCACTGAAGAAAAGATGCAGTTGTTGGTCCTGGTAAACACAGGGAATATCAATATGGGAATAGTTTAAGACTACTTAGAAAATTTTAAGTGTGACCAAAGACAGTACTGATAAGTCACAATGCTCTTTTGTTTTTTTCTTTTTAACTCTGATTCAGAGTTATCTACAAAATTTCTATGGCGTTCAAAAGGATCACCAGCCGCATGTAAGAAGCGGTAGTGAAAATCTGCTTACTGCAAAGCTCAAGGAAATGCAGTCATTCTTTGGACTAGAAGTGACTGGAAAACCTGATCTTGACACAATAGAGGTGATGAAAAAACCCAGATGTGGTGTACCTGATGTACAGAAATATGTGTTCACACCAGGGAATCCCAAATGGAAAAGAAATAATCTGACATACAGGTAATCTTTCCAAATTTGGTTCAAAAAGGTATAAATCTAAGCCAACTTTGGGATGGGGGGTCTGAAGGAATCATATTATGCCATATGTGGACATATGGAGAGATGTAGTGATTTCTGGAAGAAGACAGATACTTCAGAAGGCAGTATCTAAAACAAAGCCTTCATTAATTTTCATTCATGAAAGATAGGTCTAAGATTTTTTATTTTTTCACAAGTAATTATATTTCAGCTAAAATGCTGAAATTCCAACTATTTTATAAACAATATATTATGTGTTGGGTTTCCTTTGAAGGCTTTTGAATTACACCCCAAAGATGAGACGAGCTGATGTAGATGAAGCAGTAAGGAGAGCTCTCAGTGTCTGGAGCAGTGTGACACCATTGACATTCCAAAAGGTTGAGGACAAAGAAGCAGATATCATGATCTCCTTTGCTTATAGAGGTAACAACGATAACATGGGATATTAAGTATCCATCTGAAGTTATGGAAGAAATTAAGGATTTAAGCTAATCTTTTACCTCTTCATTTTAGACCACCGTGACAATTCTCCTTTTGATGGTCCCAATGGACAGCTGGCTCATGCATTCCAGCCTGGTGAAGGTCTTGGTGGAGATGTGCATATGGATGAGGAGGAAGCTTGGACAAAAGATGGGAGGGGTAAGCTTTTGTAGCTGAATCTATATAGTTTTAACCTCACACAATCTTACCCCATGTGATGTATACTATTTCCTCAGCCTGACTACAAGCACGAAAGTGGGCAAAAGGGACAGAGCTTTTAATTTGTAATTGCTTGCCCTTTCTTTGCTGCTGTTTTTTACTGCCACTTTTAGGCATGAACATGCAGAAAATAGATTCTTTTACATCATAGTGGCATTTATAATGTCATATAAATATTTACATCATAACGGTTTATAATGATTTTAAAGTCAGCACTTTAAAGTACTCTTGTTCAGAGGAAGGCTAAAACTTGGATACAGGAAAATCTGTTGGTAGAGTTCTGAAGGCAAATTCTTTTTCTTAACCTAGCACTTCAGAGTTTAGTGCTAACTAGGGTGTTCCAAGTATCACCGAAACCGTAATCTCATTGTTTGTTTTGAAATTCTTTTTCCTGTTGGATTACTGCCAACAGTTCCTCATCATGGACATAATCCTTGATGTGAGCAGTTTATGTGATAGCAGGGGTTTAAGACAGAAGGACACTAGAGAAATGACAATGAGAACACAGTTAAGGCCAGACATTCTTTACATACTCATGCAGCTCTTCTGTAACAATGTTTTTGTGTTTTTATGATGATAGAATTACTTACAGTCTCTCTTGTACCTCTAGTGTATATTAGTTTCCCGTTTAGTCAATCACGCTGAGTATGGGAACTGATTTTATGCTGTTTCATATGGATTTCATCCTACAGGCTACAATTTGTTCATTGTTCTTGCCCATGAGCTTGGCCATTCACTGGGTCTGTCTCATTCAAATGATCCTGGAGCACTGATGTATCCAACTTACTCCTACACCGACCCCAATGAATTCCTTCTTCCTCAGGACGACATTGATGGAATTCAGGCCATCTATGGTAAGAAATAATACATTTATTCAATATTTTTACATGGGAGGCTGGTAAATGGTAAAACAAAGGTATTTAATATTCCACCAAGATGAGAAGTTTATCAGTTTCTGAAAAATGGATAGCAAAAGAGAGGAAATTCCTGGAAGCTAACTTCAGCTGAAGTCCAGTTCCACAAAAATCTCATTTTGAAAAGATGAACACAACTGGTTTTATCAACATTAGAATTCTGCATTTAATGACAGACTCTTACTTTAAAATTATACCTTTTTTCATTCTACATAAAATGTGTTTTCTGGGTCCTCAAAGACCTTCTGAACACTCTCCTTATACTTCTCCACGCTAAATTATAAATATTCATCCTACAGGACCATCCAATGCTGCTGTGCAGCCAACAGGACCTGTAACTCCAGAAGCTTGTGACCCAAATTTGACATTTGATTCTATCACTACCCTACGTGGAGAAATATTCTTCTTCAAGGGCAGGTAACAACTATAAGCACATATATTATTCCTTTAAAATATTCACTACTTTAAAAAATCCGTGCGGGAAAACTGTCCTTTTGGAGTGTAATACAAAGAGAAGCACTAGAAGATCATTCTCAGATCATTAATCTAAGGAGCCCTATTTGACCAGAGCAGGGATGGTGACAGGAGCTTGTAGGTTGTTTTCCAACTACTCTATCACTGTGCCCACTGCTGTGACACACTTATCTCTGAAATTGAGTTAAATAAACAGCAAAGCAAGAGCACTCATGTATGTGTTAGCAATGTGTCCATGGGTCCCACACTCATCCTCAGTACAGGAGCAGGCACAGAAGTGCAAGCACTGCCAGGGAGAAGAGTGTCTGAGCCTTATTGCCCTACAGGGAAGTAGAAGGTCTTATATTAAATTTCCTTAATTTTTAGCACATTGAGGTGCTAAAATTACGAATGTCTTTGCTCTAGATTTCTTTTACACTCAGTGGATGATGGTATTCATATCTTCCCTCTATTGTAGTCCAGGAGCTGTAATAATTATTTTGAATTTTTGAAAGGAGTGGAATTATTTTATGACTTAAATTTTGTCTGAAACAGATACATGCTGCGCAAGCATCCTGCAAGGACAGAGACAGAGCTCAACTTTATCTCACTGTTCTGGCCAAGGTTACCATCAGGAATTCAAGCTGCTTATGAAAATGTTGAGACAGATGAAATTACATTTTTTAAAGGTAATTGAATGAGGTCTCCACTTTTTCTGACCTGTTACTTCCTGCTTCTTACAAATTATGCAGTTACAGAAGTTAAAGTGTTTTTAAGGAAGTAAAACAGATAATACAATTCTGAAAATAATTATCAGAGGATCTTATTGCTGTAATGGATCTCCAGGGGTCATAATCTAGAAAAATTTCCTCTCTGTTATAGTTAATGCCCTGAAAAAGCAAGTTATGAAAACAGCTACCCTTCTTCAGGTCTAGTTCTCTTTAGGTAACAGCACTTCACTTTGTGCAGAAGGATTTTTACTGAATTCAATTGACAAATACAGGCATTCTAATGCTACAGTGACTGATATGTTTATTAGTATTTGTTATGTTGAAAAAAAATGTAAAAATATGTTGGTGGAAATTGTACTGGGAGAGGAAAATTGTCCACTGAACTAACAATCAGTCTTTCTTTTTCAAGGTCCCAAATACCCTTTAAATATCTCAAATAATTTCATTATGCATATACTATAGTACATTACCTATTACCATATATAAATATGCTCATTGCATCTAAAATTACCAAAGCATTTTGATTAAATATGTGCTTTCTTCAATAGTTTAATTTGATGCACATTGCCTAGCTTTCAAAATATTATATGGCTCTATAATCAAATAGCATATTACAGGAATTTAACAAATTAAGTATCCCAATCCAATGTCAACGGTTTAACTCAGCAAACTCCAGCCCTCCCCAAGTTGTTATCCAGAAAAATACCTTATATTAATTTCTTTTTAATTCTGGGAAAAGTTCTATCCAACACACCTCATGATTCTAATGTTTTATTCATAAAAAAGAAAAGCCATTTCCCCTGTCTTCATTATTTAGTCCCAGCGTAAGAGCTAGAAACATTTTCTAAAGTAGTAAACTGAAAGGAATAACTTGGACATCTAGACACATTGTCTTCCTGACATCTAAAACACAAGTAAATGCTTTTTCTAGATAGCAAAATCAAAGGAAACTTGCTGATATTTTTCAGAGGATAAATATTGGGTCATCAGCGGATATGGCGTTCTACCTGGCTATCCCAAACGAATCTATCACCTCGGGTTCCCAAAGACTGTTAAAAGAGTTAATGCAGCTTACAATGATGAAATCACAGGAAAAACATACTTCTTTGTAGCTGACAGATACTGGAGGTAAGATTTAATGTTCATTTACCAGAGAACATGTTTTCATTTCCCTGGGGACTGATGTATTACTATATAGTTTGAGTGGATTGATGTTTAAACCAGGCATATTCCAGAAATTTAAATGTGTTTGTTTGGAGTTCAACAAAAACTAGGCATTTCCTAGAAAACATCATTTTTTCATCAGATTTTTTTCCCCCAAACATTAGATTCCTGTAGCAGGATTATAAATACTTCTACCTGAATGGAAAGCTACCCCACAAAAAAAGAGTCAGTTTCTAGTAGAATACTCAGTTTTGCTCCACAACAGTGCTACTTTTTTTTGCTATATTGTGATAGTGTCTACTTTTAATTCACTTTTCAAACAAAATGAGTCATCAATGCAAAGTGTTGTCATTTAATTCCTCTATGAAGTAATTATAAATATTCTCCAATTTTAAAGTTGCTTGTATTTCTAATTGAAGATCATGACAAATTTCAATTTTGTTTAAGAAGTCCCTCACTGACACTAATTCAGCTATGGTTCAGGTCTGTGCTACTGTCTTCTCCAAAGTTTTATGTTTTGTTTTTATGTTGAACTGGATAGTCAGTGATTTGAAATAGAAATTCATTTTATGTGCAAGTGATGGCCAAGGCTCTGCTAGTCCGGAAATAAATAAATTTCTGAGCTGTTTCCAGGGTCCCCAGGAACATTGTAACAAACTTCACGATGGGTAGGTGTTTCAAATCTCAGAGAAATCTCTAAGAGAAACTTAATAAGAAGAATCAAAAGCTACTTAAGTTAATCTCTATGAGACTTCTTAGTAACAGTAGAACTGCATGTAAGAATTTGCTTTTGACTTTCAAAATATTGTCTGCTTCCTCATAAATTGTAATGACATTTCTTCTTCTAAGATATGATGAAAAGAAAAAATCCATGGATCACGGGTATCCCAGGAAAATAATCTCCGACTTTGGAAAAATTGGCAGAGTTGACGCTGCTTTCCAGAAAGATGGTGAGTGAAACTTACCTTTAACCTGCGTTTATGTGAATATTTGGGCTTCTACAGATAGAATAATTTTTTTCAAAAATCTGTTATTAACCTTAATGATAAGGAAATGAAAAATATCAAGCATACATGGACTGTCTATAATGGGGATTTTTTAATTTCCAAAACACTGAAAAAATAACCTATTGAATATAATTGGATTAAATTTTCCTTCTAGGTTATGTGTATTTCTTCCATGGAACAACTCAGTTCCAGTTTGATCCTCGTGCTAAGCGGATTGTTCGACAAATGAAGAGCACCAGCTGGTTTAATTGTTAATTGCAATGTTTTTCCTTGTGCACACTGTGTGTTTTTATCTGATGCATTTTTTTAGCATGTCATGATTCTCAGGTCTGAGCAGATTTCTGTTCAAATTCTATGGCAGTATAGTCTTAATAATTATTTATTTTAAGCCAAATAAATGTATATAATTTATCATAACTTCTCCTGTTACAGTCAAGTTTCCTAATAAATTGTGTTTCTCATGTAATTTTGTTCTTGATGCCTTTTTTGTCCTGATGCTCAAGAGCCAAGTCTATCTTTTGAACATTAAAAAATGTATTCTGGCAGGAAATGTCAGGTTTTTTCACAAAGACAGGGAAGGGAAGACACACTTGTGTCTGAACTCCCCACTTCTCACAAGCACTTCTGAAAATCTGATGGTTAATTAGCTGAGGCTCATTATCATCAGTGTACAGATCTACTTCCACTTTCTGTTCCTCTTTCCCCTACTTCTGCTTTTAGACTACTCTCCAGGGTGTATGTCTTTACAACTGTGGGCTGAGGGCAGAGGGGCAAGGTAGAAGGAATATTCTCATGTTTTTTGGGTTTAGGAACTGGTTTCAAGTCCAGAAATGCAGAAATGTAGATTGGAAAGGACCCTTGAGATAAGAAACAAGCCATTTGCTCTCAAAGTTAGCCACATCATATAATAAACAAATAAACTTCTTTAATCAAGGCTCTTTCTTATGGGTTACTAGTCCAGTAGTTAATAAATCCCACCTAATTCCAGTGAGTTAGAGAATCAAGAAGTTTGCTTAAAAGATAAAAATCCTTGGCCAAAAATACTTCTGATACAAAGATTCATGAAAAGGACAGCTTGATTTCCAGCTAAACCACATTTTCTGCAAAAGCCCTCAATTAAAATGATCTTTGAAGGGGTATTCACTTTCTCTTCAGTCTTTGTAGCTCAGCTGATAGCATTAGAAGCCATATGAACAGAAAAAATGTATTATATTTTATATCTGTATAATTCAACAGGCTTCAGAGGAAGGTTTAAGGTTGGAGTAATAAAAGTTAGTATATTTTGAGAAAATAATGTGTAGTCTCATAAAAACATATCTGTTTCATTTTTTTATTACTTATCTGTCTGTATTAGAAGGCTATTAAATTTTACTCTTCCTAAATAAAAAACAGACTTGGTAGTTCTTATTTTTATTAAATTCAGTACCGATCAGTCCCAACACTATTCAAAGATAAGAAATTGTATAATTAAAAATTAATTTGATCATATACTTTATAAAACCTAAGAAAATATTACAAAATATTAAAAGTAAATTGCAGCAAATGAAAGGCTTTAATTAAGAAGTTAATTTATGTGAATTGTATTCTCACAAGGTGTTATAAGTACTAGTTCTCTAATATCAAACCTCAGTAGCAATGCTATTGAATCATATTTTCTTGTGTTAGCCAGTGCTACTGAATGACAATTAAATCAAAAGTCATCTTAGAAGTATATAAATCTGAATTGATTGTGTTGTGTTCTGCTTTTTTAGCAGCAATGGTCTGCAAATATTACATAATATTTACATGCAAAGAGAATATTTCTTACTAGAACAATTTATATTACAAAATAAAAACTGGGAGCATATGCTCCCTGCACATATGAAGTGAAAGCACAGGATCTCAAGCTGTTGTCAAAAGAGCTTCTCAGATTTAGATCAGAATACTAGTCCCTCTCTAGAAGCAAATAGTGGTGAGTACTCATGGGGCAGTGAAAATGTTAAATGGGAGATGAGGAGTAAGGAGGTGGTTGTGTTTTAGAGAAAAGAGAGATAAAGGGTAATTTACAGACCATGGAAGATGAAGAAGTTAAAAATAGGATGGAGTTTCTAATGCGATATTTTTAGTCCGTGCCTTTTCAAATCCTGTCCAATTTTTTAGTTGCCAGACACAATTTTGAAATTCACTTTGTGAATTTCCCATGAGCAGGAAGAGGAGAGCTCAGAACGAAGCGATTCCTTAGTGAGAAATCTGCCCCGTGCTTATGTGAGAGAACATTTCCTCTGCCTGCGGGAGCGCAGCGATTGCTCCATCCCAGCCACAGCATGAAGAGGAGGGCACATCTGGAGACAGCAGCTCTTGCCTCCCTTCAGGCACAACGCAGGCTTTCAGCAATTAGGAATTGGGGTGTTTTGTCCATAAAATTGCCTGTCATTTTCTTTTCTCCTTTTAATAAGTATACCTCTATTTGCTAATTACTGTACTATGTTAAAGTACTGTAGCCCTCCCCAGGGTCTTGCTGCAGGTGTGGTGTGTAATTGTCGCCCCTATTGTTAGTAAGACAGATTTGCCGCACCAGGAATTCAATTCCCTAAATGTATTTAGCGCATTTCCAGTTCTATAAGGTCTCCTAGCAACCCATGCTAGGTATGAAACAGGAATCCTGGCATCCCATCACTTCCCAAAAGCCCACAGAGAATACACTCTCTCTAGACACCTATGTTGGCATGGTTGAGTCCTGGCCTCACACACTGCAGTCTGCTGTAAGTCCATCAGAAGTCAGACATGGACCATTTGCCTTTGCCCCATGTTTTTCACTCAAGCTGAGTAACAATTCAATTTTATTGGTTCTATGGAAGGATTGAGCCTGAAGAGTAGTGGTGCAACTCTTCTGCCTGAACAGTTCCCAAGTGTCATTAAGGTGCCTAAAGGTTTCCAGCTGGCTTCCAACTACCAGTCTGGAAGCCACAGGTCCCCTCTAGGTTCTGGATCACAGCCACCAGTGTGGCTTTCTTTTTAGAGATCTGTCCTATGTTTTTAAATTGATATATTTGTTTGTCTCAAAGGTTTCTAAGCTAGAAGGAATGACCATGGTGCTACAGTCTGATTATATTCATGCATATGTCTCAAAAGACAAACATTGTTCAGGGCTTTTGCACCAAACATATTTTCCCATGGCACTAGAATATATTTTTGGAAAACATGTTTTGGCTCATATGAATTTAATTTTATAGAAAAATCAAAAACTATGGGCAGATCAGATATGAACTGGGAGAAGCGATTTTCCTGCTTCCCACTGTGGCTGGATATCACATCCCCACAGCTGTCTGCCATGTAGCAGTGAAGGATAGAGACAATAAAAGCAGCTAAGATAAGATCAATTGCATTTAACTTTATGTATTTATTTGTTAGGCTTTTTTCTACAGAAAACAGAGAAATACATATCTCTGGAGAGTGATTCAGCTGTCTTAAAATGGGGTCATCTGACCTCTACAATGTCTTCATTTGATCTAGAGAAGTTGAAACCTGTAATTTAGACTACATTTTTAGTTTCAGCAAATATTAGTGTTTCCTCAGAAGACATTTGAGTGACAGATGATGGAGATCTACATCACAGAAAATACCACCAGGGTTTTGCAACATGGCCATCTACACAATACAGAAGCCAGTTCCCACTGCCCAAGAGAGAGACACCGGAAAAGGTTCACAAGTGATGTTTCACAAACATGTCTATAGCTGGCTGTGGGGTCTGGGAAAAGAAGAAGCTGTATAAGCAGCTTCTGTTTACCATTTCCTAATGCTTATCTTTGGCATTTATTAGAGTTGGTGGATGTTGAACTACCTCATGACTTCTTTTCTCCTCTTAGAAGACAGCAGCCACACGACCCTTGTTTTAACCCAGAAAGTTCACTGCCTATCCTCATCACATCAGTAGTACTAGTGATGCTACACAGAGCATCCCAGGAACCAGAAGTAGTGCTGCAACATGGTCCTGATCTTAACACTATACAAGTAGGGACTAAACATTCCTAACTGTTCACAAGATGGGTGTCTGTTAGCTGTCAAAATGTGCATAATATCAACAAAAATCTAATCAATATGGAGAAATACATACAGAACTGTATGGGACCCATACAATATAATGATAATAATCAAGAGAAGGTTTTGATTTTTTTTAAGTAGCTGAGAAATGCCTTTAACAAAAAGTTTAACAAGGCTATTGGGACGAAAAAATTCATCATTAATGCCTCCAGATGCAGAAAAGCTGGCTGGAGGGGATGACAACAAAGCTAAAAAATGGAAGCATAGATTTCCTGAAAAAGCCATGGTCCAACATGAAGGCATTTCTCTCAACAATTTTGTAAATGCTGAGTATGTTCTGTGAGAGCTCCTCGGAGGTGCTGAACACCTTCATCTCCCTTTGCTGCCAGTGGAAGAGGAAGGTACTTGGCTGGAACAGGGTGAAATCCCATCATTTATCACAGCCTGTGTGACTCTTGAAACTTCCCTTATTCTGAATTACTTAAGACAGGAAATAATCATATGCCCTGTGGCTAATGTGGTTAAACTGAAAAAACCCTTCAGTGATGAAATGGCAAATAGAAAGATAGATAGATAGATAGATAGATAGATAGATAGATAGATAGATAGATAGATAGAGGTATAAGACTATTCACATTCTTTAGGCTCAATTTATAAGCTAAAATCGATCTCATTTATGTGCATCTCAGATTACACCAGAATAATTTTCTAAAAACACACTGTTTCAAAAAGTTGCCAGAAAGAAGCAGGTAGGGAAAAGATATGTTTATCCATTTTCCAAAACAGTCTGTCTCAGTTTATTAATCAATTTGAAAAGAAAATATTCTGCTTACAGTAACTTCTGCCAAAGTTTGTTTTTTTTTTTTATGGGATTCATACCTCATGCACAGTTCCCATTTTCTAGGCTGAGAATGTAGAGTACCCCTATATTTGGTGATGCTATTTCACACAGCTGTGTTGGGACAATTTACAAGGTTTTGCATTTGTCCACCACTTAATCTGGCGTGAAATTGCTCAGGTTTGTCAAAACCAGTGTAAAATACCTAAAACTGATCGCCAGTTTTGAAAGGGTAGCCAAGGGAAGGGTAGACATATTCAAATCCCAACTGACTTTAAATGACTGTGAAATCAGATGGGTTCAATTAAGTTTTATTGTGTCAGTCTGCACAGTGTTATGGCTTGTGTGGAGGGAATCAGAGCATGATGAGCTCTGAGTCAGTCTGCAGCTGACTCCCCAAAGCACCCCATAACCATATGAGCCAGGACTTGAGAAAGGAGGCACATGGAGCAGAAAGCAGATAGCTCTCCTACCAGGACAGGAATGAGAGTGAAAATGAAGGCTCTTTCACTTTGGCTTATGACATGCACAGCTGTTTCTAGCTCTCTCCTCATCCACCCAGAGAAGTACAATGAAGAAGATGCAAAGCTTGTACAGGTAACTGCATTCTCCATATCTGGGATCTATTGAGCCCTCTATTTTTAGACCTACTCTGTGTGTTCCAGCTGCACAGCAGCTTGTTGCCTGTCTGAGACAATGCTATTGTATAGAACTCTGTTGCCTGAACTTTACTAAAGCAGGATAAATCTGTACAAACTGGAAATGTTAAGTAAATAAGAATCAGCACAATGTTGTCTGTTTCTGTTTAGCTATGATCCTCGAGAAAACATCTGTTGTATTCCCAAATCACAGGCAGAAGGTTTTGCCAGCAAGCTACGCAAACAACATCAGTCCTAAGGTATATATTTGTTAAAGAAACAGATCAAAATGTGAAACGTGTCACTTCTTTTTTTCACTAGAACTATTTGAATAAATTCTATGCTGTTGAGCCAGATCCAAATCAACTTGGATGGAAAATAAATGCTGAATCTGCAGCTGAAAAACTTCAGAAAATGCAACAATTTTTTGGTTTGAAAGTGACTGGAAAAATGGATAATGAGACATTGGAAATGATGAAGAAACCCAGGTGTGGAGTTCCCGATGTGGGTCTCTATGGCTTCACTCTGCCCGGATGGAAAAAAAACAAACTGACATACAGGTAGTATTTCAGTAATTACTTTTTGAGTTTAAATTTTAGGTTTATGGGTATCCAAATTTGCTATACTTAAATATAACTTCTACAGCAGTTGTTTCCTATCTGAAATACAAAAATGTTTCTCTCTCCACAGCTGTTAGCTATGCATGCTCCTGAGAGGAATTTCTGAAAATCAAGCTGGGTATTTTACATTTGCTGGTTCAGC
The DNA here is from genome assembly GCA_013397075.1 of Rhabdornis inornatus. NCBI lineage: Eukaryota > Metazoa > Chordata > Aves > Passeriformes > Rhabdornithidae > Rhabdornis > Rhabdornis inornatus. Next base: position 814,391 of record VWZS01008597.1, read on the forward strand.
CATGGTATTTTGCCTGTCATGTATCACTCCTGACAAATATTCTGTAAGCCAAACAGAAACATAATTGCACCCTGTACAAGCCTCATTATCCTTAAAATTTGCTAAGACAATAGTGTAGTAGTCACATGGTGACCTGAGGAGGTAACTTTCCTCATGCTCAAGTGACAGCCTCCTGTCTAAGGCCCATTTTAAGAAAAAACTGATAATGTGTACACAACTGTTTTTTTATGAAAAACACGTATTGGACAGTTATCACATACCCAAACACACTCAGTTTTCACATATCAAACTCGCCCAGCCCAAGATGGATCTTGGGAACTATTTGCTCACAGGTTACATTGCTTCTTATATTTTCTGTTCATCTTCTTAAACATATTAGGGTTTGTTCTTTTTTTCCTGCAAATACTAAATATTACACTTGAATTCTCATAACTGCAGAATTGTGAACTACACACCAGATATGAGCAAGGAGGATGTGGATAAAGCAATTGAGAAGGCGTTTAAAGTGTGGAGTGCTGTCACCCCACTGGTTTTCACTCGCATTCATAAGGGAATAGCAGATATAATGCTTGCTTTTGGGACCAAAGGTAATATGAAAACTGCATACAATGATAAAACTAATTAATAGATTTTTCAATAATCATAACCTAAGTGTAGTGTTGTGTCAACTTCATATTATTTAGTTCATGGACATTGCCCTCGCTATTTTGATGGCCCCCTTGGAGTTCTTGCTCATGCATTTCCACCCGGCAATGGTTTAGGCGGTGATGTGCACTTTGATGAGGATGAAGACTGGACCACAGGCTCAGCTGGTAGGTTAAAAAAAGGTTCCTCAAGTGTTACACAGATGAATAAATTCCATTTTTATTTTATTGAAGTGAAGGAAGAGCCTGTGATGAAACACCGCACCATAAGAGCAGTTTGAGGATATTACAGGCTGTCCTGCAACTGGTACACTTACAATGACATAGGTATAAACTCAGCTTAATCTACTCTAGTCCTTATTTAGCCCTGATACAAATACCAACACGGCAGTCCTTTTCAGGTAGGAATGCCAGAGACATGGCCACTCTGACCTGGGGGCTGGTCGTGACCCAGAGTTTCACAACCCTTGATAAAAGCTTTCACTTTTCACCTCCTGGTGCACACCATGTGCTTTGCAGCAGCCCTCAGAGGATATCCCCACCACCTAAAAATCAATACAGCCACCAGCAATAATGAAGAGTCTTCACTAAAAATTCCAGGGTAGGTGCAACAATAGGCAGCAGAGAGGGGAGCACTGGGTGCCTGAGACACATCTGCTCTGCTCAGCCTCTGGCTGGCCACGCAGCACATACTGCCTCAGACAAGTCCATCAGCACACAGGCACATTGCCCTCTGGTACTCCAGATCCCTTCCTCATCCACTTTCTGAGATGGAAAGCTGCAACGAGAGAACTGGGGTCAGCAAGAGCAAGGAGCTAAAGGACAGAAAGGCACTGTAAAACCACTGCACAAGGAGGAGAGTGTGGGCTTACTGTGGTGGGAAAAAAGAGAGGGATGAGGGCTAGACATGTCATGTGATTAAATGTCATGTTTTCCCCATACTGGGACTGAATGGGTCAACCCTAGTTTTTCTGCTGTTCCTCAGCAGTACAGCTCCAGCAGCCAGACATTGCAGAACTTGGAGCACTTGGAAGACTCATGAGAGGGGAAGACTGACTGGAAATACGTGTGGAAAAAATGAGGCTTTATTTTGTTTGGGTTTTTGAGAAATGAATGTCTTGGCTTCAGCCAGACTTTCTTGGGCAATCGATGACCAGTCCTCTCCTCTGCCACAGGCTTGTGATCTTCATTAAATCTGTTGGCATTTCTGGATCTTGGTCTGCAGAGCAGATGATCATTCTTTCCTAATTCAGAAAGGCGTGTTACTTGGAGGGGTGAATGTTGAAGGAAATTCCATTTTTATTTATTTATTGTGTTTACATATTTCACTGGGAGTAAGCATGCAGAAGCATAATATTTTGAAAATTTATTTTGTTTGACAAATCTCTAAAGCAACCACATGCTTTAAAGTCCCAATGGTAGAAAGGTAAAGTGTTTTGCTAGCAGTTTATTTTTCCTTGTCTATTCATGATTTCACCTTTCTTTCTCAGGTTTGTAGGAGAGAGAGTGACACACAGAGTGACACTTTGATAGCTGCAGTGAGCACAGAGTGTGTCCTCCTGCCTTGCCCTGGAGAGCTGTTAGTTTGATCTGACTCACTATCTAATCTGTTCTACCTCAGCCAGGAAACCCTGCCAGGACATTCCAAAGAGCTGCACCCACACTCACCCCCAGATATCTACTCATGACACACACAGTCTTTCAGAAATCAAGATGGTCAAAGTCTCTCCCTTCTAGGGGGAAGACCACAATCTTGTCCTATACAAAAATATGTTCATATAGATGCTTTCCTGAGTGAACATCAATATATTGTATGAAAATTGCCAACCAGCAATAGATCTGCTGTGATTGTATCAGCCATTTACTGAGTAAAATTTGACTGATCTCTTCTCTCTATTTCTTAAGGGTTCAACTTGTTCCTTGTTGCTGCTCATGAGTTTGGCCATGCCCTGGGTCTCTCCCATTCTAATGATCAGAGGGCTCTCATGTTCCCCAATTATGCCTATGTCAGCCCCAGTGAATTTCCCCTTTCTCCGGATGATATAAGTGGCATTCAGTCCATTTATGGTGAGTAAAGTCCATGGCCTCAAAAAAAGGTAAGCAGGGGAGAAATAATCTCTTTATAACCTCTTTCACAGTTTCACCATAAACTTAATCATATTGGCATAATATTAAAAAAAAAAAGCAAGGTGTGGAAACCTTAATATTTCTACAGCTTGGCGTATTCTTTCCAAAATGTCTCCCTCAGGATCCCCACCAAATGCCCCAGATAAAAGGCCAACTACCCCTACCTCACCTAAAATCTGTGGCTCCCAGATGTCTTTCGATGCTATAAGTACACTCCGACAAGAAGTCATTTTTCTAAAGGGCAGGTAAATACTGATACGACATTTGTTTGCATGGGGTTTAATTTTTCTTAATTTGTACAAAGACTGAATACTTTTGTGGTTCTCATGTTTACAGGATATAGAATTCATGGAAATAAAACTTTTAGCAGGTGCTAGCTATATTAATATTTTCACAGGATCTCCTGAAAAAACGTGTTTTTTTTTTTTTCCAGAAAACAGCTCAGTCCCAATGAGACATTATTCCCAAATATATAGATGGTTACACTGAGTGGTGACTAGACTTAATGATGCAAATATTTCCTGAAAATCTCATAAAGGTTTAGTTTGGAAGGTATCTCGAGGTATCCAGGCAGGGACACTTCCCACTAGACCAGGTTGCTCAGAGCCCCATCCAACCTGGACTTGAATATTTAATTAAGTGTTTAATTAATTTTACTAATCTAGGAAGAAATAAGTATGTTTGACAATACAGTTGAGCCCATCTCTCTTCCAATCACTTCTGCAAGCCCAAAATCATCCAAGGAATTCATCTGCTGAAGAGGTTACAGTAAGTCCTACTTGGGCTCCTATAACTGTCTTACTGTACAGTACAGGAATAACCTAAAATATTCAGCTGCTTATAATTGATCCCATTTATCAATCAGTATCAATGAAATGCCAGAATGAAGATAGAATAATAAAGCCAAACACTTTCCATCACAGGGAGTTATTTCCTTTCTGACACATCAAGCCAGGTAGCTCCACTGACAAGAAAGAGCTTGTAAGCCACAATGTTGTTCACATTCTTTTACACATATAGAAGTTTCTGTGGTTTGTTATGTACCACAAAATCTGTTTCATATTTAAATCAGGCACTTATGGCGGGTATATCCTGATAACTCAGAACCTGAACTTGAATTAATTTCTGCCTTCTGGCCAAATCTGACTCCTGGTATTGAAGCTGCGTATGAGAACACAAAAGATCAAATCCTACTTTTCAAAGGTAAAATATGAGATCTTTTTTAACTTTTTTCTTAATTTAATTATGTGGGAAGAAGGAATGTGCGCATAAAATTCACTTTTCAAACAAATAAAATAAAAATTCAGAATACTTCATCTAGTTTTCCTACAATCTACAATAAAGGAGTGCATTTTATCATTTACTGCCTGAAAATGAGTGGTGAAACTAAATATTTTAATTTCTCTTAACAGGCAACAAATTCTGGGTTATCAGTGGGTATCACGTGTTGCCTGGTTATCCAAAGTATATCGACACACTGGGCTTCCCTAAAGGTGTCAAGAAAGTTGATGCAGCTGTTTGTAATAAAAATACAGGGAAGACAGACTTTTTCATAGGTGACAAGTACTGGAGGTAAGAAGAATCAACAAATGCTTTCCTATGAATTACTCTGATATAATCTGGATAAAAATTGAAGTGTCTATGCAATAAAAGAGAAAGTAGACCTTTTAGGTAACTGCATGTAACTGGGTAATCCTAGTAATCCTACTTTTCATAGAAGTGTCTCTGTTACTCCCGCATGGGGAGAAGAGTATAGCTTTGTCTTTTGAGAGCTTAAGGGTGTCCTGAAGTAGGCATTCAAAATATGGACGTGTTTTGATACATTACACCTGGGAGCTGAAAAAACCCCAGCATCTAGAGAACTTCCACAAATACAAAAGTGTCTCTAAAAATTAAAGATCACAGCTAACCTACTTCAGCAGAAGGCTGGCTGTGATAGCTTGTGCAGGATTTCTCTGGTTTCTGAAAAGTCCTGGGTTATTTTATCCCTTTCAGAAAAAGGAAAGTGAGAGTTCCTTTCCTGCTCTGACTGGTTAGCGCAAGCTTTTCGACATGTACCTTCTAAATCCTATTCCCAAACTGGCATGAATGAGTCCTGATACCCAAAGAGCAGGCAGGTGGAAGAAAGAACCCAGTTCTGGGAAACTGAAATATTCTTTCTGTGTTCAAGGACAGCGGCACAAATGTCTTCCTCAGGCAACCAGGGCAAGCATGGGTCACACAGATTTTACTGTGACTAATTGTGGGGTTCCTCAGTGATACATACAGTGTCAGCTGGATTTTGAGATTCCTGTGGTTTCCTGTTTTTTAGTTTTCATTAATTTGGGTAGAGTATTTACAGTATCTTGCCTTGTTATTTTACTGCCTTGGTCACAAGACAATAGCATGCAAGAAAACTACAAAGCATTTCTTACCTAGTTACTCATTCTCTCAGCCTCATGTGTCTGTGAAAAATATTTCTTGTATCCAAGGAGAAGTAAAACAAAAGCTTTGTTTGCTTGGGCTTTCTTTTTTTTCCTGAAAGGGTTCCTCAAATTTGGAAGAACATTTTATATTCTCCTTCCAATGCACTTAATCTAGCTCCATCTCATAAAAATTGTCCTGGCTCAGTTAGGAAGAACTTGATTGTATTAGAAATAAGACAACTTCCTTGCCTCCATTTAAATCTGTCAGCTAGTAGAGGACTATGTACAAGATCTTCTCAAAGTCTGAGAGGAGGAGTCAAAATTCATGCTTAAATATGTGCTATAGCAGGAATGAATCTGTCCAGTTTCCATGCACTGTCTGTCACACTGTAACATGAGAGGAGGTAAATCCCATCCCTGGAGTCAAAAATATGGGTATTCCCTCAATTTTTCTCGCTTAGGATGCTTCTTTGGAAAACACAATGGCCAGCAGATATTTATGGAAGTAAATAACACAACTTTATCTTGCTACCCCAGTGAAACCAACTAAATTGCAGATGGCGGGCACATTTTAAAAACTGCTTAACTCTGTGCAGAATTGAAGTCTAAACTGTGGAAAATTGCATGTCTTCCTTCATATGATTTAGGTTTGATGAAAACAGCCAGTCCATGGAGAAGGGTTATCCTAGACTGACAGTTGATGAATTTCCGGGAATTAGTCAGAGGGTTGATGCTGTTTTTCAACAGAAAGGTAAATGAAATGAGCTTTTAAGTAAAATCAGTTTAGTTCTAAAGATCTTAAGTTCTGAAATTACAATGAATGTCATTACTGCTGCATCCTGCAAAATACAGAAATGAAGAGATGCTGTCCTGTGTGTACAAAGGTGATTTGTCAAAATGAAGCTATTTCTTGTACCCATAACGTAATGCTTTGCTTTTTCATTTCCAGGATTATTCTACTTCTTTCATGGATCAAAACAGTGGGAGTTTGACCCTATTGCTAAAAAAGTTATCAGAGAAATGAAGAGTAACAGCTGGTTTAACTGTTAGTATCATTAAACTTTCTTACATTCAGCAAAAGACAATAAATACCATTCCAGAGATCTCAGAAACTGTATGCACACTGCTCTACAGAATAGGCAACAGGACTAGTTTTCATAAAGGCTTTTCATGTGTTTTGATAAATTAACATGTCAGCTCAAATTTTATTTTCAAAGACTAGAACAAAATTGGATTTTTACCATGAGTGGAAATTGTACAAAATAATTTATTACTTTATTCTCCAGATGGTTTGGAGATTTTTTTAGTATTATGGCAATAAACACTTTCAGGTTGATGGCATCTGTTTTGTGCTTCATCTGTTGAAGGCATTCTACATTTCTGAGGTGTGAAAGGCTGCAGGTCAATATGCTAATATCCCTCCAGCATACAATGTTTGTACTTTGTCTCTTTTCTCTCCAAAGAGCAAGGTTCTTTTCCCTCCATCTGCAAGACACAGGCTTTCATTAGTTGCTTGCTTTTCTGCATTCTGCAGAAGATGCATTTTCCTGCATCTTGTCCTGCTCTTCTTTGGCTGCTGCACCCTTATCCCTTTCACACCACAATGGTACTTTGCCACCAAAATCACTCTGAAGTCCTAATGTCTAAATAAATTATCTCACCTGATAAACACCCTGATCAGTCTCTATAGCATAACAATTAACATTTCATCAGTGTCCACATTTTCTGAAGCTATGAATTACATCCTTCACAAATCAGCCCTGCACTGTTCAAGAACAGATTCAATTGCCATGTCATGGAGCACAACCTTTACTCTGCTGACACAAACCATGAGCTTTACGTAGATCTGACATTTATTGCATGCAAACTCCTCACAAAATCAGACAAAATCTATAGAGTCACAGTCATATCCTCTCCAGGTATTTCTTTTACATTTAGTTCTGGAAACAGGCCCAGAACACACTGACAAATTGTTGGCCATACTCTGTACATGGGTGGAGATATCTGAGAACCTGGCCTCAGTACTGGCTTGCCCTGCTGTTCCCCAGTTCTCACATATTTGTCTGTTTTACACACCTCTCGCATGCTTTAGTAAAATGTTTCATTTTGCTGTGTATTTTTATGGCAATGCAATGACCCCAGCATGAAGCTTGCCAACCTGATTTGTTGTAAACAGCAGCAGTTCCACCGTGTTGCTGCTATTGCTGTGAGAAACCCACTGGCTCTGGTCCCCCCAGGAAATCAAAGTAAGAGATCAAATGTGATGTTTTACTAATCTACAAGTCTAATCCTGGTGAATACCATAATAATTTAGATCCCTAAGAAAACTTAAGCCTAAAGTGGTGTGGTATAGTAGATATAGTAGGCATTTGATGGAGATTTATCTGACTGCTTTAGTTTTCTGTCTAGATATATGAGTTAAGAATGATCCCTGCACCGAAAGAAGAGCAAAAAATTTTCCACAATGTTACTCATCTCATCTCATCTCATCTCATCTCATCTCATCTCATCTCATCTCATCTCATCTCATCTCATCTCATCTCATCTCAAAGATTATACTCAAAGACTATACTGGTGCAAACCAGTGTCTTCAGCCTCCAGAGAAAACATCTCTCTGCAGGGAAGGCTACCCAACTAGCTTATAGTAGCTAAATTTCAGATAGATAAGGCTGGGTGTGATTACTAGTATCTTTGATGGGTATCTTTCAGTTTTTATTCAGAATAGGACATCCTACATTTCTCCTCTCTGATGTTTGCTTTCTTGACAAGTTACAACAGCAACTTGTTTTATCACCACAAGCCATTGATAAAGTTGTCTGAAGGCACCTGCTTGCACTGCCACTGTGGAGTGCTTGTGGTATCCCACACAAAAAGAGCAGAAAATGCTGGAGGCAGGTAGGACAGAGATGATTCCTTACCTATTTCTCACCTATTCCTATTATCCTTACCTATTCCTTACCTATTTCCTTACCTATTCATTACCTATTTTCAGTTTCCTTAAACTCCAGCATTCCATTAAATTGATGGCTGTGTAGTAGAAAGCACAGTTTAACAGCACAGCCACAGAAGCTGCCAAGTTACACCCAAGTGTTTATACTCAGAGGCAAGATTGCTCTTTCACACACAGTGTGCTCAGTGTGTAATGTGACTGTAATTTTAACTTCAAGAAATGTTTAGTCATTGAGTCACAGAGGAGATTATTCAGTTCTTTGCAACACATAAGCAAGTTCCGCTGTCTTCAGCTGTATAAATGAACATCATAGTTATCCTGTGCTCCTTCTTCTCTCAGGTGAAACAACATTTCATAATTTACATAAATCCCTGCTCTTAAGGCAAGTTAATCTTTAACAGTGAAATGTAGCTGAGTAAGTTTTCTGACTAGCAGCTCTGGCATTCTGTTAAACCAGTGTGGGGTTCACGTTCACAGGTTACCTGTGAAAATAAATAAATCAGTAAGTATTGCTTTTCCTTTATTTTCAAAGACGGCCTGAAAAGTCATTCCCAACATAGAAATACTTGACTTCAGATTAGTGGAAACAACTTGGTCACTCAGTTTTCCCTCTCTGAGTGTCATTTCACTGGAGGAGTAGAAACCACAATAAGAGTGTCAGAACAGAAAAGTGCTTACTGGTGGTCCTATCCTTCCATCCCTGCCAGGAGCCTGGACAATATGGGATTATGTCTTGGACCTCACCGTATCCTCCCACAGCCCTGAAGAGTTCCCAATGCCTCTCCCTCTCTCTCCTGTCTCCCATAGCTCCTCATCATGCATATCCCCATACTATATGCAGGGATCCAGCTGGGTAATGCTGTGTAGTTATCCACGAGGTGAGCAGCCACTGGCCCACAGCCCAGCCCAGGGATGAATTATCTGTCTTCCCATCAACAGGGGTTTTTCTCCTCTAGCCAGCTGCTATTTTCCACAAAATCAGTGGGAACTGTGGAATTTCAGTTTGGCTTGGAAAAATCAGCCAGTACCTCCAGTTGCTGAGGGACCAGCTGGACACACAGACACACAGAAAACAGTGGTCAAGCTGAAATAATTTTCTCAGTGCTTTTACTAAACATTTTCCTTAGTTTCCACTGCAGATTTCCATTCAGTGGTATAATATGGTATTCCTCCTACTGTTGACAAGAGGAGTTTGAGAGGGTAGACAAGGAAAGGAGGAAATTACATATAAAACTAAGGAGACAGCTAATCCACACTTGTCATTGCAGTTGTTTCATATCACTCAGAAAACTGATCATTCGCTTCTCATCCAATAAGAGGTTTTCAACAGCTGTTTTTCAAATAAATTATAAGATCCTAAGATGATGAGACTGAACTGAAATGAGGAAATTACACATCCTAATGTAATGTGTTACTGAGGCACACAAACTACAACACTCCCGGTAGATTGTCCTGAGAAGTCCCACTCACTTCTCTGCCTACAGGAGCCTGATCTCCTGACACCGGTGTGGAAGTGTTTCAGCCAACAGAGTGGGGCAGGAGCTATATAAATACTTGCTAGAGCAGAGTTGAAAAGCCACATCTTATCCTTTCGAGTGAGCAATTCTCCCCTGTGCTCTCAGGTGACTGACAGGTACCACAAAAGCCTTGAGAAAACTGATATGGAATTTTTTTGAGGGTTTGGTACCTTAAAGGAAGAAAAAAGACAAGCATGGGAGTTAACATGTAAAGAAATAACTTGTTATTTCCTGGCTGTACATAACCATTCCTTCCTGCACTCGCTCTTAACTTCATGCCCCTTGCTGCAAATTGCCCAAATCCTGATAACAGGAAAGGAAGGTGCAAGGCTGTGTTTAAGTGTTGATAGCCAACAGGCTCTTTGAACTTATGAAGTTTGAACCCTTTTGAACACTGGTCCATCAGATATGCCAGAGCCATATCCAAAACAGAAGTGAAACCCAGTACAGACATTGTAGGTGCTGAAACAGGACATCAACAGTAACTGCAGATGAGTGGCACGGTGTAGATGAGGGGCCTGGCCAAAACAGGGAGAGCACCTTTTTGAGGTCTACACACACAGGCAGACAGCCTTGCAGGGTGAACACTTTTAATGACAGCCATCTCAGTGATCTTACTGAGTGTATCTTGCATATGCACTTTGCAGACAGCATCTAGAGGTTTGAGATGTGGGTTCTGTGGTTCTGGCTGTAAATCAGACCTTTTCATGGTCTGTCTGCATTCATTGATTAAATCAGCTTGGGATAAGGAATATCTGTCAGATTTTTCCTCAGTCATCCCAGGCTTCATGTGTTTATATGTTCTATAAGCACTGTATCTTGCCAACTTTAGGCAAGTTAATGGACATAGATCCATAGATCTATGTGTGTGTTTGTGAGCTCCTTAAAGTACCTTGTCCCCATATGGGTGTGTGTGGGTCTGCACAGGCTCTGTAGGGCTCTGCACCCTGCAGGGGCTAAAGGAGCAGGGAAGGTGTGGAAATGTCTTCTCTCTATGACAGGAGCAAATGCTGCTGGTGGAACCGAGGGCCATACAACCTCCACATTAATGAGCAGCACAAGGCTCCAAACTATCAGATAAAAACCCAACATAAGCTCCTAAAGATTAGGTCTGGGTCTGGGTAACTCAGCCTCTGGATATATGTGGGCTGTCTCACCTTGGTGAAGATGGTGATTACTTTTGGAGCATTTACTGCAGATAAGAGAGGTTAGCACAGGCTCCCAAGAAAATGGTGCTTCTTGCAACAGATCGGAGTAATGAGCTTCACCTTGCTGAGCACAGCCTAGCAATTCCCAAGGACACAGCCCGCAGGGACCTGCCAGCACTGCCCGCTGCCCCTGCTTCGGGGTCCCCTGCTCTGGGAGTGGGGGCTCGCCTCTGCTACCCCAAGGTCACAGCTGGCACCCAGAGCTCACAACTGGCACCCCATGGCCACAGAAGCCACCCAGTGGTTACAGCTGGCACGCGAAAGTCACAACTGTCACCGCGCACAGGATGTCACCCAGGGCTCACAGCTGCCACCCCGCGGTCACCGCTGCCAGCTAGAGCTCACAGCTGGCACCCCGCGCTCACAGCTGGCACCCCGCGCTCACAGCTGGCACCCCGCGCTCACAGCCGCCCCAGCATCTGCTCCAGCGTGGCTCCCGACAGCTCAGATCCTCAGGTGCTTAATTTCAGCTGTGCGGTTACCCGGCTCATGATTTTCTAAATAAAAGTTTGCATGAAGCTATTTTATACAGAGAAAAGTATGCAATGAGAAGCACTTAGATAAATAAAAGCACCGAGACAGTACTAGAAGCTACATTCTGAAAGACTGAATTCCCTAAATTACCAGCAACTATTATAGGAACTAGCAAAAGGCTGTTTTGCCCTAGACTGAAAGGGTTACAGTGGTTAGGATGAAAAATTGATACTTTAAAATGCAGGTATTTTCAAAACAGAAATACTTACAGATATATGGGAAATGTCAGTACTAAACAGAACAGCTTGGTAATCCAGATGAAAAATATATAGTTTACAAAAAGCAATGAAAAGCATTTTTCAAATGTGTGTGTATGCATATAATACAAATATATATGCATACATTTACCTCTAGCTGTTTCAGGCTATCATTACTTTTCTAACTACTGGTTTTGATTTCCACCAAAGATTATAGAGGACATGATTTACACAATAAATAAATGAACTCTTTAAATCATAACACAATTTCTAGTTTGGTTATAATTTTCCAAGCAGCTGAACAGTGCATTTATCACTTCATACTACTGTAAACAGCATTATTGTGAACAGATCAGGCTTTTAGTGTAAAATAAATACACTCAGTGTAAGGAGATAAGGAAAGCTTACACTGACCTTGGGAGGAGACCAAACAGGTACAGGTGTGTTCTGGAGCAAAATTCTACAAGTCAACAACTGTTTGTTTATGGAGATGTACAGAGTGTGGAAAGAAAATGGCTATTAGTAAAGATGTCTTTTTGCTTCCAAAGTGTGATAAACTCTTTCCTCATTTCCAGGAACACAGTGCAGCCTGTGTACATCGTGAGCCAGAGCACAGGATTTAATTAGAGAAGAAGGCGCTGATTCAGCAAAGCCTTTGAGCTCATGCCAAAATTCCAACACGTATTTAAGTAACACCACTTTTGAAATCTTTTGGGCAGTCATGGTCCTAATGGGACATCTGTGCTCGTTAAGACCATGCACTGCCCCAGCAAAGCTCATACAAAGCATGGCCACTCCTCAAGTGCTTGGCTGAAGAAATGTACATTCACATCAGTACATTCAAAGTGATCTGTATGTAAATGAGAATTGATCCCATCATGTTCCTTCCCCTTCCAGTCCCCTTGACTCTCCTTCCCAGAGCTTCACCTTCACCTGGCAAACCTTTCTGCGTCTGCCTCTGGCTTTGCAAAGATTATTTTCAGGTACAGATCACTGGAGGCCATAATTTTGGGAATCAGGGCTGTCAAAAGGCAGAGGTCTACACAAAATGCAAATTGTACAAAGGGAGATACAGGGATCTTTCTTTCATTCCTGAATATGCTGTGAGATATTTTTGCAGACATAGCGTTTCTGTAAGAATTTGGTTACACTGTGAAGGCCAAATTCTAGGTAACTAAGTATGTGATTTCCACCTATATCCTTGTGTCTGGTGTCCTCCTGACTGGATCTGAGCCTTTACAGATGCTTAACCATCAGGGAAAGTCTCTGCAATTTGGGGTGAATTTGACCATTATTATGACACTCTTAAAGCCTGAAAGTGAGGGTGAAATGAAATGCTTGTGGGAAAAAAATGATCCTGAGCTTAAGAGAACACATTGCCTACAGACAGAAAAAAAGATCTTCTCTCTTAGAGGACCTATCTGAGGGAAGAAACTATGATCTTTAACACAAGGATGGTTTTGAAGCCAGCTTCTTCATTATATTCAATTGCCTTTTATGTTTTTAGTTCGTAGAGCACTTCGTGGCCACAGAAATCAAAATCTTGGTAAGAGCTTCCACATGCCTAATGGAGACATCTGAGTTCAGACCAGTGAATGGTCCTTTGGACATGTCCAAACCATGTGGCCAAAGGCAGGTGTTTCAGCACCAGAAGTCAGTCCAAGTCAGCTACTGAGTACTTTCCCTGTGTGTGACTGACAGCAGAGACTTAGAGAAAAGATGGATATAGATCTTACATAAAGCTTTTCTGCAACACCTAGCAAAAAGTGGCACATGGTTATATCTGGAAGGAAACTTCCAAGAGCCTTTTCCTCCTTCAGCACAGCAGGAGCCATTCTCAGTGAGGCATGGACTACTTAAAAACCTGGTCTCTGCACCTACTGTTGGTCACCAGGGCCAGGTGACGCTGTAAGAGAAATACGGGGCTGCTGGGGCTTTTTTCACCCTGAAGAAAACAAAGTGTGAACACTCTGTAACATGGCACAGTATGAGTCACTGGTTTGCAAGAGAGAGGGGCTTCTATCCTTTCTCTTACTCTAAATACAATTGTCTTCCTCCAGCAATGGCACCATACTCCTCAGCTGGCAGCTGGAGTTACCAGCAGTGTGTGGTATCTCACAGAGTGCTTGTTTCATCACCATGTACGCTTAAGAAGTTTATTTCCACACACAATAGTAATTTTACCTCTCTCTTTTGAGAAAAATAGTGGAAATAATAGTATTTTTCTGGTGCTAATGCTAGACAAGGGTCTGTACAAGTCATAGCTGATGTTACAGCACAATCTGTGTACTAAAATAGAAAAGCTGAGCACTAACCATCTACAAAATAATATACACTCTACATACTGTAATAAAGCAGTTGTTTAGACTTCTTTGCCATATTTCTATTTTCCTTAGAGAAAGCTGATGCAAATCACCTGAAATAATCAAAACCTGAATGCATGATATCACAGAAAATACCAAAATTTCAATTTCCTTTTCCTTTTAGTCTGAATCAAACCTCAGTCAGCATAAGAGCTAATATTTCAGTATAAATACACCATACTGTCTTTATACTAATAAACTAATAACTCAGTTTGCATTGCCAGACTTTTCTAATAATCATATGTTCATATAGATTGCTTTAATCATCATTTCATACATTACAAATTGTAAAATTTGTATTGGAAAATACTCAGTTTTTGTCAATCAAAATATTGACATTTCAATGAGTAAAATTTGCTTGAATTTTTTCTGAATTTTTGGGATTTCTTTTACATGTACTATATCCAAAAGAGAAGGCATCAGTCTGAGAAGATGACTGCAGCAGCACGACGGGAAATCTTAAGGACATGCTGGCATTCCTAGCTTTTCAGGTCACCAGAAATGTGGGCTACAGCATGATGAGCATGGAGGACTCAGAGACCATGGTGTGGTGTTCCTGACCTAGCAAAGCACCAGCTCTCTTTAGGAGACCCCAAATGGATAAAGAATACCTGAATGCACAGGTGATGAGTTGTGGATTTTCTGGCCTTGGAAATGAGTAGGCATCGTTTGGATGATTTAAAAGGACCTTTGACTTTTTAATTTTTGCTAATACTGTTTTCATTTTGTATTTCAAATCTTTTACCTCTTTTATAAGCTCAGCAAGGACTTTGTAATAAAGTCTCTAAGATTTTTTTTCCACAAATTCCTTAGAATTAAAGGAAGAGTATTATAAAAGGGCACAATGCAAGTTCAAATGCAAAATGTTTAATCTGTTTGAGTGAGAAACACACACTTGTCACTGCACCACTAAGTGCACAGCATTACATTAAGAAGACTGCAAATTTTAAAACGTAGGTTGGTTATCAGAAAATGAAGTGATCCCACGATCTGAGATCATGAAGGGCTGGAATTTTCCCACAGTGTGACATCCTTGGCTTTCTTTATGACCTTTCTTTTCGTCCCTATTGCACAGCATTGCCACTAGATGTCAGATTATGAAAGGGCCCCACTGGTCCCACAAGTGAGTCTGGTCAACAGATGAACTGGAAAAAGTATTGCACAGAGTAAGAGGATTCACCAGGTAAAAATAGGTAGCTATTGATTTTTAGCTGTTGGTAGTATTAGATTATAGGTGTTCTAGGACGAATTACACTGCTGTGACACATAAGAACACAGGAAAAATCCTCAAGTCACTTTCTTTCTCTGGGCTGTTACACTGTTTTTGGAGCATCTTCCAGAATGAACCTGATTCATTACAGAAGCTCTTCAGCATTACCACAAGGATAACACTAAATAGAAATGGAAAAATGAGACTCAGAGCTTACTCAATGGAAATTAAAGTGAGATAAAGAAATATAAATTATCAGGTCTAATTCTTTCAGTCAGCATAGACTTACCCATATTTACATCTCAGATGGCTCCACGGCCTTGCCTTTCAGCCCCACACTCACAGCTAAATTACAATTACTGTGGGGTTTGGTGGTGACACATGCTTACATCCAAGGAAGTTTTCAAACTGGACACTGTAAAGGAAAGGAGACTTGATACATCCTCTATGTTATGTCATGGAATTGATGAATACTCTCCATAGCAGTGTAAGGGAATTTTTGCAAAGATTAGAGCTAGGAAGACAGCCCTGGACCATATCCTGGTACACAGCAGAAGCACCAGCCTCGAACCAAGAGTGTCATCGTGATCAAAACTTCCCAGGTCAAGAGCTAGAAAGATTGGGGACAGGGAAAAGGCAATGTTCTGCATAGAACAGAATAAAAAAGCTTTCCACTTTTGTCAGCATACAGGTCAAGTTCTGTATTCTGTGATTATAGCAGTTTAATCTGGTTTTTCTATCCAGGTTCTTAGGAGAAACTGTGTTTCAGAGAACTTGATTTTCTTCTAGTACCTTGTGTAAAGTGGAATGATGCAAAGTGGTTTTGGTCACAGTGAATGATACTAAAACCAAAGCTGACGTCAGATTTATGCCTTCCCAACTAGAGAGGGAAAGCCATGGGACATAATGCATATAGTGTTGAATTCAATAACTTGGGATGAGTTTAAATTGCATCAGAATGGTGCTGTAGCACTACTTCATAGCACTGCACAATCTCAACCCTTCAGTTGAGTATTCTAAGTGAGCACAAACCATTGTATTTGCACTAGAGGAGACACAACATTTTTACTAGATCTGATTTCCTTCCCTGAAGTGTCTGAATTATTGATTTCCATGCAGTCTTTCAGTCACTGTTCATGGTCACAGCTGTGAAAAGGCTGTGAAAATGTTATCTTCTTCCAAGGCTTACGCTGGGTTATCTCTCCTTTCAAGAAAGGAGTGCCTCAGTTATTCATTAAAAAACAGAGTTTCTAGAATGCTGAGTCAGGGTGCTCTTCCTCTTTCCTGCGCTGTTATTTGCTACATCATTGTGACTCTATCCTTTTGATAGCTTGGGACCCTGGCACATGCTTCTGCCCCAGTGAAGGGTTAGAAGGGGACAATAATTTTGCCAGCACAGGGGAAGGTGGGAAGAAATGCTACATGGAAATAGTTTATAAACTTTGCAGATTCAAGGATTACCTGAGAATAAACCTGAAATTTACTTTGAGAAATCAGTCTATTCCTGAGCTACCTGGGGAGAAAAAGCATAACAATGTGGGACATGAGAACAGTTTAAATTGTGGAAGTGTGAAATATGAAATCCGAAATTAGGGGATAAATTTGAGATCAGTTTAGAAGTGAATACTAAATGAACAGACTGATAACCTTAATCCCAAACAAGCTCATTGAAACAAATATAACGGAATGGACCAGAATGGACTTAATATCAGTCTTTCAAAATGAGACTGACTCAATAAATTCTGAGGAAGTTATTTCTGATGTACCATTGTGAAGTAGGAGGAGGAAGAACAAAATTTAATCCATCATTGCCTGCAAAAATTATTTTAATAAAACACACAAGTCACAGCTTTTACTGATGGCCAGTAAGAAGAAACATAAATATTAATATAAATTTATATAAATTTATAATTTTGCTTTTTTTGTGGTTTTCTATAAGGAGCCACTGGATAGCAGTTTCCCAGTTGGGTGAGAGGAGCCTGTAGGACCCTGATGTGAGGGATTGCTGATTTAATGTTAAGCACATCCTGAAGAGCTTTGTAAGATCAGGACTTGAATATTTGTCAGCTTGTAGTGTTGAGGGGAAAAATCCTGAAAAATCTGTGGGACATTCTGGTTCCTTGTCTTCAGTGAAGTAAATTGACCAGCAGCAGAGAACTAATGCTCTATACTGTTAAATTAATAACTTTATCCCTGACACAACTTTGTCTTGCACAAACTTGCATTTGGATATGGTTCACGACTCAGTAGAGTTCAGAGAATTTCCTCAAGAAAAGAAGCAATTTGCATGTATCTGCCCTGTTTTGAAAGGTAATCTTAGATAAGAGAATGGTTTCAGTCCTATTTTTTTATTAGCACAGCAAGAGTCAGTGTTTGCTCTTTGCACCTTTGATGGCTTGCCACATTCAGGGATAAACATGACATACCCAACCCTGCTTTCTTGTCTATATCACCATATTCTCTTCCCACCTAATAGGTCCTCTGTCATGCAGCTGGGTTGTCTTATGCTCTTTTCCCTTCAGGATGCTCTGATAGCATATCCAAGTTTTAGTAGTCTTTATTTTGGGAGATGACAAGGAAAACAAATCTGAATGTTAGATAAAGGTCATAGGTCCAGCCTTAAAACCCTGCAAAAATTGCCAAAGCTTTTTTTTTTTTCCCCTGAATATTCCACCGTTTCATAACAAGTTTTAGTGGCTTGGTTTTTCAGGTTTTTTAAGGACATATCCCTTCAATCATCCCAGTTTGTTTGGGTGGGTTTGCTGAATGATGCCACTGAAATCTAATGCCATTGGGAGGTCCTGTTCAATGTCTGCTGTTTGTCCAGCTACACTCCATAATATCATTCTTCACAAGTTTGAGTTAACACTAAAGTATTCCCTCAGTGTGCCTCTTGCTCTTTAGTCAAAACAGCAACCAATTTTAGGCATGTCCAAGGCATCTGACAAGCCATTGACTGCAGATCTCTCTGCCAAACCTCAGGCCCTTCAAAGCTCTGGACTACTTTTGTTCTAATCTGCTCCAGAGTTCATCTTTCATCTGTTTCACTTCAGCATCCATATAGACTGTCTTGTCTGAATAATTTAGGGGCCAAATCCAACATCATTTCTCCAGTCCTTTGATTTACCAGAGAGGTCCAACTCTAGCCATGGATCTCTGATCCAGGTGACTTGTTACCCCTTAAGCAAATGCTTCAGCAGCTGGAGAGGGTGAAGACGGATGCACACCATTTCTGTGAGAGCATCAATCAAATTGCCACTTAGAAAAGGGCAGACAATGTTTGTTTGGATCCATTTCAGCCCAAGTTTGCAGCAGAAATCCCAAACCCTAATTCTTCCACTGAGCTTTACTGGCCTGCCCCTTCAGTTACTGTGAAACCAGGGACCAAGGGTACCAGAATCTCTTCTGTGAAAAATGTGAAGTCTTTTCAGACAAGAATCAATCAGCACTGTGCATAAAGCTGTGACAATCACTGTTTCAGCTGGGCTTTCTAGACTTGGAGCAGTCAGTCTGTTTATAACATTTTGGAGCAACAGTCCAGTGAAATCCCATATACTGCAGCCATTCCTCACCACAGCCTCCCACAAGCTGGTAGAGAGTCACACAGGATTTTGCTTGTACCTTAATAGCACTTTGCCAAAAATAACTGATTTCAGGAACGTTTTTTTTGAAAATAAAGAAAACTTCCTGAAAAAATATGCAATTTATGCGATTTTTATTTTTCATCAGGAACTGAAAAATGCCCCAGATTTCATAAACTGGTTGCCTTATTCTTTGTGGCTTGTGAGTCATCTCCTAGATCTGTTACAAGACTAATTTTATTAGCACTCAGTCTGTCATTCTGAGGTTCACAGAGGATGTACCACCTGCAAAGATGCCTGATAGACCAGAGGTAACATGATTGTAGCTCAGTTAATACTTTAATCAGTGCTGAGTACTGATTTCCAGCAGTAAATATAACCAGTATGACCAGATTAAAGAGGAATCATAGGACTGAGACTACTAGAGTGAAGCATATAGGATGGCATTTCAGATGGAGCCTAAAGCCTAAGGCTATGTCTCTGGTAGGAGATGGAATACAATTGGGATCATTCACTGCTATGGTGCCCAAGCGACGTGGAACAGCTCACACTCAGGCTATTAAACTCTCTTAATCTCTCAGGTAGTTTGTCTACTTCCAAACAGGTTATTTGGGATTTGTCCCTGACACATGGCATGTCCTGAATAGTGCCTGGGAATCATCCAGTGGGTTGGTATGAAATGAAGACACGCAAGAGCCATTTCAGCAATTTATCAGGAAAGAGGATTGAGATCTAGTGCCTGGGAATGTTTCTCAGTACCACAAAATTTACTGACACCAGCCATAGCCTGAGCAGCATTCCATCTCTCTCAAAGTCCATCCAACATCAGGCTCACAGATGCTGGTGCTGCAGTTTTCAGTGAGGCTCACCGGCAAAATATTTTGTGGACTATTTCCTTGAATTTTATGCCAGTTTAGCTTGTTTCAATTTAATTTTATGCCTGACAAGACAATTTACTTCTGACAAGAGTACTCAGATGACTTTCACAAGAATTTGAATCAGAGTTGCAGCTGCTGCAACCATTTCACAAGAGGCAAGATAGCAGTGACTTGTAGGCAGCCACCACACCACAATTATAAAACGGAAAGAAATTATAAAGTAGGATATCCTTTGGAGACTGCTATTGCTCATTCAAAACGAATGTGAAACGCATTGGTCTAGTGGTAGGATGAACAGAGAGAGGACTATGCTGGAGAGCTGGCCCGGTAAAATAGCACAGAATCTTTTTAGATGCACACACAAAAACACATACATATATGTGTGTGTCTGTGTGTCTGTGTCTGTGTGTGTCTGTGTGTCTGTGTGTGTCTGTGTGTGTCTGTGTGTGTGCGCGCACGTATATAACTTTGAGGAGAATTCAGGCAACATACTGCAGAGATACTCTCTGAGTGGTAGCTGCACAAGGGCAAGCTGCATTTGGCTGATCTGTAGCCCTTTGACTCTCTTCTGCTCCTCCTTCCACCCCACACGTCCTCCATCAAGGTGACTTTGGGTTCACTATGACCAAGACAGCAGTCCTTGTTGCAGCAAATTCAGGGCAGATTTTATATAATCTCTTTTTTAAAGACTCTTTATACATGACCTGCATTAATGTTCCCTCTGCTGCTAGCCCAGTGTTACAGTTCTGACAGGTGTCTTTAATCTCCTTGTCTAAAGGGAACACAAAGTTGAAGCTGTCAAGGAAGCCACTGCCATGTGCCATTCATCAAAGCATCATTACACTCTGTCCAGACCTGTGATTTACTCCAGTCTCTGGACAGCAATTTAGAGGATGCCTCCACTGAACAGAGCTAAAGGCCAGCAGATATTGCTCTGCCATCTCTCCAGCCTCCCCAAGGCTGCCAATTTCACAGGCAAGGTGAGATCCACATTCAAGCCAAGGTTAAACATAAAGCACAGACATGGTTCATCAAATTGTGGCTTCTGCAGTTTTAGAGGTAGCAAAGTCTAGAAGATCCACAAAATATTTATCACATATTCTTTCACACAGTGCAAGGTACAGATTAGTCCTCAAATAAACTGTTCAGATAAAGATCTGTGAATGCAGAAGAGAGAAAAAGACAACACAGAGATATCTCCCAAACCACACCAGATGAAAACAACAGCTGCCACAGAGGTATCTTAAATCCAAGGACCTAAATCAGCAGACAATGTATTAAATACATGTAGCAGATCCCTTCTTACCTCGAGCCCATTTTCCACCATCTCCACTGCTCATTCTTTCTTCAGGAAGATGTTGAGGAAAAAATATGCACAGAAGCCAATCTAATCAAACTTGTCTTTAAAATAGAATTGATCATTCTTAAAATACTCATTTCATCTACACAGAAGTGAAATTTGAAATATTTACATGAGTTAAGGAAGTAAATAATAAAAATACCTTAAAATGGGTAAAATTGTAAAAGAATCAGTGGAAAAGCAGTGAGCTGTTTTCACATCTTTTCCCTCTCAATCAATTTTGATAATTTAAGTCTCTTATCTATTATACTGCTTTTTTCTGACTCATCTAAATAACTTTTAATTGCTCTCTTTTCTTCTTCTAATGAAACGAGAAAAATGAATGTTAACTGAAAATTTTAAAAAATGGCAGTTACTTTAAAAAAAAATCTCCATGACTTTTACAAGAAAATCTTTTCTGGAAAATTCTGACCCACCTAACTTAAAATCAGCTCACACTTACTAACCAAATGGAATAACAGTGAACACAATGTTATTACAGCTGGTGCAACCACTGAGCAAACACATTGATTCATTCTAAAGAAACCACACTCGAAAAAGCTATAAAATCTTTATAGGAGGTATCGAACTCATTTGACTTGGTGAATAGAGGGCTTGTGTGTTTTGTGGCATAGGCGTGGGTAATAAAACATGTATGGAACTGGACCAAAGGTCTGTGCTACTGCAGTTGAGATGGAGTGAAGGTGCTGCAGAGAACATCTGACTTCTCTTGAAGACTAACATGAAAAGTATCATCAAAGATTTAAATCTGGTTTTCCAAATCTTTTTTCCAGTGGATATTAACCTTAGAGAAAAGCAGCCATGGGTTGGGATTCATGAGCCTTTTCTACCAATCCTAGAAATTACTCTTATTTCCTAATGATGTTTCTTACTTGCATTTTCGTTAGCTTTCTTTTCAGACCAAATAGTTTCCTATGGCTCCCTATAGATTTTCTACTTAGCACATTTCACCAAAATCTTCAAATATTTAGTTTTCTGGCTTATTAATTCTATTTTTTAAGGTATAAGAATGTCTAGCTGCATCCCTGCAGATGTAAACTGTACCAACAAAGTGTATGTAAACTATACCAGGAAAGTGAAATTGTCTGAATCCAATCGTGTAGATGAGGACTCAAGGTTAGGCAGCCATAGCGGGGCTGCTGGGAGGGCTGCAGGCTGCTGCAAGTGTAAGGGTTGCATGCTTTCCTGAGGCAGAGACAGCAGGAAGAGGAAGGAAGGGATTCTTTATTATCTCATTGCTCCTCATACACCACCAGCAGGTTGAATAGACCTGCCTCTGCCCACTGTCTGATATCACATATTCAAAGTTGTCTATCAAAGGCATTATTTAGATCTCTCTTGTCCCAGTCCATGGCAGGGTGCTTGGAACTAGATGACCCTTAAGGTCCCTTCCAATCCAAATCATTCTATGACTCCATGATCATATGATTGCAGTGAAGAAATCTTGCCATAAATCTTCATATACATTTTCAAATGTATGAAAAATACAGTATTAGCTGTTTATAATACTTGCTTTTTTCTTCCAAATGTATTATTTTAAAAAGTTAAAGAAATGTGGGAAAGTACCATCCAAACAGTATTTGTAAAGTCTTTAGAGGAACCAGCAGCAAAGTAGATTTAACATTGAAAATGAAGGGTGAGCATATATCCTTGCAGCAAACAGGCCTGACCCTTTGCTCTGTGGAGGTAAGGAAGTTAATATAAGCACCTTTTCTGTTTCTAAAAATAGCACATTTATTGATTTATTTCTGTGATTAAGCTGAATGTGATTTCTTTACCAGCTGCCACAACAAAGACTCTGAAATGTATTAGCTCCGTACCCAAAACATGTAATCACCAGATTATTTCAAATTCCAACATACAATTCTGCTCTTCTCCCTGGGATCTGCTGACAGGACACAGGGGAATGGTTCAAAACTGCACCAGAAGATGTTCAGACTGGACATTAGGTCACATTTCTTTATGACAGTGTGGTCAAACACCGGAACTTCCTAGAGAGGTGGTTGATGTCCCAAGGCTGTCAGTGTTTCAGAGGCATTTGGACAATGCCATCAGTAATATGTTTTAACACTGGTTAGCCATGAAGTGGTCAGGCACTTGGGCTGGATGGCCACTGTAAGTCCCTTCCAACTGAACTATTCTAATAGTTCTAGATTAGTCTAATCTAGCCTAATCTAGTCTATTCCGTGTTTATTTTGACATAAGACCTACCATAACAAGAAGGTGAGTAGCTCATGCTGACCCCATGAATGTCAAGAGCAAGTAGGGATGTTAGTTTTGTACCGGCATCAATATTTTAGAATTGATGTGACAGCTAATTTAGGTTGTTTGACAATGAATGTATGGAGGTGCTGCACGTAGTGCTGCCCAGATAGCCAAGCCTGTGCTGCCTGCGGGCACTCTGTGTCAACAGCTCAGGTGTTGCTAAAGCTGGAGTTGGGGTAACACAGATTTCAGTGCTGGCTCATGATGTAACCTTAGTGTCTGAGGCACCCTGGCGAGGGGAGAGCCACCACTGCAATGAAAAAAGGAGGTCACGGCGAGCTGGGGCTTGGTCTCTTCTCCCAAGCGACAAGTGATAAGACAAGAGCAAATAGCCTCAGGTTGTACCAGGGGAGGTTTCTATTGGAGAGTAGGAAAATTTTGCTCATGGAAAAGGTGTTAGTAAGCACTGGAGCAGGCTGTCTAGGGAAGTAATGCAATCTCCATCCCTGAAGGTGTTTAAACAGATGTTTAGATGCAGAGCGTAAGAACACAATTTAGTGGTAAACGCAGCAGTGCTGGATTAACAGTTGGACTTGATGATCTTACAGGTGTTTTCCAACCTAAATGATTCTAAATAGGTAAAGAAACCCCTATAAAATATGGAAAAAATTTTTCCCCTCAAAATAAGTAATTTAGTGATTCAATAGTTAATTATTTAAAGTTCAAGATGTAAAGAACTTTTCTAGAGCATGAGAAAGCTGAAAAGAGGCTGGTAACAGTCAGGCAAATATTTTCCTGTGGCAGGCAGCAATAGACACTGACATTCAGCACAAGACAAGTTCTGCAGATGTTCAGGAGTATCAGTCAACTGCTGATGGTGCTCACTGGGACTCACATCTCACATCTTTCCACAGAGGAACTGCTTCTCAGAGCTCTATCTAGAGGTGATTATGAAACTCTTCTCAGTGACTCAGCATCAATCACATGGTTTTGCCAACAGACATGTCAGTCTACAGAGAGCAGTGGGGGCATTTCATGAATGCAGACAGGATGTGGCAAGTATGAAGTTCAGTCCCAGAAATTCTTCACCAAGGTTTTTTCTTTGTGACAGTAAGTTAAAGATGCATGAGAGCGAATTCGTCTGTTCTGTTTGAAACATATCGTTGACACACAGGCTAGGATTGGGTAAAGGACCCCAAGAAGAACCTAGTTCCTCTAATGAACAATTTCTTTCTCCTTTTTTTTTCCATTTTCATCATTTTTAAGGATTTTCTTACTTTTTTTTCTGGTCTGAAGCCCTATAAATATGCAGAGAGAAGGAAAATGTGATTAATATTATTAAAACCAGTTCCTAGAGTGGTTACTATAACAGTACTCAGCAGAACATCAAATGGAGGTAGAAGAAAGTGAAAACTGGACCATGAGGTCCAGAAACAGGGTTGATCCTTTTCTAAGCTTTTCCTTTTATGTAAACACAGAGCACAATGAGGAATGCCAAAACTCAGCCTAGCAATATAACACTATTCCAATAAATACATCTATAATTAATCAGCGATGGTATTTTGAAGAGCTTCAGTCTCACCTCAGAAACTCATGGACACAGAACATTTTTACTTTTATGTATAATCTATTATAATGGAATTCAATGAGAAACCCTTTCAGGCCTCTTCTCAAAGACCTGCACTTCCAGGGAACAGAGTGACATCGTGGGAAACCATTGAGGAAGCTCTGCCTAACCATCTCCTTTCCTCTAAGAACCAGAAAGGTATTCTGGAGAACAGCTCTCTGGAGGAAGAACCATCTTGTGGTTTAAGTGGTCCTATGCGAGACTGATGAGCAAAGAACCAAATATTCACACCCACTCAGTATCTAATATTGGAATTCAATCAACAGCCTCTTCAACCTGTGATTTTATCAACACGATCTTGTTTCATAAAGGAAAAGGTGATGACAGAGCAGAAACCACTCACCACTTCTCCACTTCTTCATTTTTATTTTGAAAGAACTTACTGTGTGATCTTATGAATGGGACCCAACACTGTAACTGTACAATTATTTAACTGAAAACAGGAGTAGAGGAATTGCATATCACTCATTAAAACACTGAGGAATCATAGTTTAAATATGGATATGAATAAAGTGGTGCCTTTTGTTGTTGCTCTGTTGTTACAGTTGTTTGCATTGTACAAAAAATATATATTTAAATATATTTAGTTTTCCTTGTTTTGTGGCTTTTTATGCCAATCACAAATTTTCTCTACCAGAAACTGTTTTATCCAAGACATTTCAGATGACAGCCAGAAGACTGGCCAATGGACCTGTGTTGCAAAGAACCTACAAATGTGTAAGACACTTACACCCAAAGCAATTTAAGCAAGAACTTTGCTGCCTCTATTTCTTTTACTAATAGATGGAATAAGCCAATTTTGACCCCCGGGAAAGCCTGAGACCCAGTTATAAGTGGAACATAAAGCTGTTATGCCTTCCCTCAGAACTGTGGAACCTATGCAGAAGACAAACTTATTTCATGTCTGGTATCTGCAATTCTTTGAGTCATTTTTAGTCTTTTGTCCTACTTCCTGTGGATGGATCTTCCTTTTCTACCCACTTCAGAACAAAACCAAAAGGAAAAAAGCTATGATCCAAAACTGGGACAAATTTGTCCCTGCTTCATATAGCCTCCAGTTTTGAACATCCAAATGAGTGTCCTGCATGCATATCCCCTTATCTACTTCCACCAGTGAAAAGCAAAATCTTTTTGCACTTTGAGTAAAAAAGTGAAAACATGATTTGTCAAACATGCTGATAAAAGGAAACATCTACTGCTGTTAGTGAATTTAGCAGACATCCGTGAGCAACCCTGAAAATCAGGAAAAACACACAAGGAAGAAGTTGTCAAGAGTTTAAGAGACTTGTTCAAAGGCACAAAGCTATAAGCAAGTACAGTAACTCTGTGCATCAGCATCCGTGAAAGACTAGCTAAGATAAAGGTGGACTACTTTTCCCAAGATCAGGAAAGTGGGTGTCATTTTAACAGATGAATTCTCCATGACATCAAGATCTTAGACTGGGAGTCTGATTATTTTCAGTAATACACCTCTAGGATGAAAATTTGGAGAAGCTGTATCACCATCTGTCCACCAGAACAGAATCCTCTCAGACAAAGAAAACAAGACATTTAATCAGATTTTGGTCTTGTGGATAGAGAAAGGAAAGGAATAATTACTCTATGGAGTAAAATGAAACTACTTCTGGGATTACATGCACTAAATAATTGATTCAAATTTTGTACACATTCTAGGTTATTGAATAAAAACATTTTAAAACATCAAAATAAATAACAAAATAAATATAAAATGTGTGTTATAATTATAAATTATCAAAATGCATTTTCTAAGTAACATTATTATTACAGCAGAAAACATATTCATTTGTGGACTTATAAGCAAACATTTAGTTCACATCTATAATACTTGTATTGCATAGAATCACAGCATTTAAATAATGGTATTTAAATATTTTTGCATGACTTTTAAATATGCCAAGAAACTTGAGAGGTAACTGAATTTTAATGGTCTATCAAAAATGGCAATTTTCTAATTGAAAGTTAAATAGTCTATTAGAAGCTATCTAATTTTTGTTATGTAATGTTTCTTGTTGGGATTTTTAGTGCAACTTCGTGAATTTCAACATAACATATCATATCTAAACCATCCAGATACAATGATTTTCCATATATTTCACACTGAAATATTTGAATCAAGGAAAAGATTGTGAAACATTCAGACTTGCAAAATAGGAATACATTTTTCCCTGGTACTTTGATTTGGAAGGAGCATGGAAAAGGTTCTGGTTTTTAATATGCATAATTTATGAATTAAATTAGCTTATTTAACGTCATCAATGGAAATCTTTCGAAACATTAGCTAAGTTGTCTAGAAATGTGAAATTTTTTTAACCATTTCAGTCTGAAAAAGGGTCCCATCTACCACCACTGTTTTCAGCAAGATAATGGATTCTTGCTCATAGAAAAAAAAAAAAAGTGCTGTTCCTAATTGTTTCTTTGAAGAAATTTCATGTGTTCTTTTTAAGTATTCCTAATTTCTGTGGGGCAAAAAAAAGAAACTGTGACAGACTTCTCAGGTTACATTTTTTCCGTACTAAAAGGTGATTTATGGAAAGGTTGCAATGAAACAGTTCTTCACCCTCATTCTTCATGGGCTGCGAGGCAGTGACAGCCGGTGAGAATAGGATAAAGAGATGGGAAGGGAAATTAAGGCCTCGCTGAAATCAGTGACTTTTATCATTGCCCTCAAGGGGTCAGAGGTTTCCCCCGAGACTTGACTTGTGGAATCCAGGATCCCAAAACCTTGCTCCCACACATAATTTATAGTAACTTGAAATGTGTTGTACTGTGCTCATGCAACCAAACTACAGCACAATAAATCTATTATGCATGTATTTTCCTTGTTTTGAAGTTTCTCATTACCTGTGGTTTACAATAATGGCTCCCCTGTTATTCGTGCAAAGTTGCATAACGTGGAGAAAATTAAGAGAGCCCTGTACAACCTACCTCCACTCAGGTACAGCAAAAAGCCTCCGTGCTGTCCCAGGTGAGCACTGACACCTGGTGTCTTCAATATTTCCTCTCTCTCTGGCCGAGCTGCTGTACTGCACTCTCCTCTCCAGAAAGCCAAGGCACGATGAAGGTGCTGAGCTCATGTTGCCACAGACCAATGAAAGGTCTGTTTTGGGACAGAAGTCTTTGTCACTGCTGTCACCCCCATTACTCTGTTGCTGTTGTACCTTGTCACAGATGAGAAAGACAAATGCTGAAAATGAAGAATTTCTAATGTAACATCAGCACACCCAGCAAGGAAGAACTTAAAGGACAGGGCCCACATGAAAGATATTCTGGTTCACTGAGTTCAGAGCTGTCAGTAGTTCCCTGCAAAAATTTTCCAAGTTTCCTTTTGAAGACTCTCCAGTTCATGCTCTTCTCACAAGAGAGCTGTTCCAGAGCTTCATTCCTCTGGTGATTAGAAACCTGCCTGGCATTTCTCTGGGGTTTTTTTCTGCAGAAATTTCTACATCCTGTAAATTCAATTGTCTTGCCTCCAGTTTAATCCCTGATATGCACTTGAATAAAATAATCATGTTCCCTCTTCATTGCAAAGATGCAAAACACTGCTGTCATCTGTCATTAGTTCGGACTTTATTAGTGAAATTAACAGCTGTTCTCCCATTACATAGATTTTTTATACAAAAAATTGTTCCAGAGCAGCAAGCAAAAAACCTGTTCTATCAAAATTCAGCAAACTTAGCTCTTCTGATACCAGCAAAGATGATAGTGAAGGAAACTAGTGAAGTCCAGCTTAATATATGATGGACATCTGTGGAATTAAGCCACAGGCGTGTTAAAACAATGCAGTTATCAGGTACTTTGCAACACATTGTAGATGAATCATCTTTGACTATCAATAAACCTGGGTATACAAATACCTCTAGGCTACAGCTTTTAATTACAGCAATGTGTATTTTAGCTATCACTAATGTGCATGGAGATAACACTAGTATTTGTGCCATGTCTTCCTTTAGTCAAAACTTCAGTTTTTTCTGACTTTTTACTCTTTCAACTAAACTTCTAGATTTCTTTGTCTTCTATGAATTTGTCTTATTTTCTACAAGGTATGTATAACACTTCACTTCATCAGCTTTGTGAGTTTTGAGTGATTTTACCCCATGGATATTTCTGCCGTACCATGCAAGCTGCTACAGTGATAAACTTTGGAAAAAAAAGTCATTCAAAGGCATTTAAGGGGACAGCATAATTTTGTCCTCACTTTGTAAACTTATTGCATTTTGCATTAATTTCTTCCTAAACACACACTGCAGATATATACTGCTTTATATTTCTTCCTGATCATAGCCCTGTTCCTGTGATGCACTCTTACTTCAACTTTTGAAACTGATAAATCGAAGGGTGAACGTGCACTTTGTTGTTGTTCATGAGTTGTGCTACCCTGATTTCCCCATACAAAAACAAGTACCTCTGAAGTGCCCACATGCCAAAATCACAGCATTCCTGGGCTGCCACTTTCCCTTGAGGATGTGAAGACAGGCTATGAGACTCGGGGTTGTACAGCCTGGACAAGGCTTCAGGGATGCACTAAGCTGCCTTCCAGTATCTATAGGGGACCTGCATGTGAGCTGAAGAGGGGCTTTTCACAGGGGCATGTGGTGGCAGAAAAAGGGGGAATGGCTTTAAACCGAAAGGAAGAAGTTTTAGATTAGATATTGGGAAGAAATTCTTTACTGTGAGGGTGATGAGGCACTGGAACAGGTTGCCCAGAGAAGTTGTGGATGCCCCATCCCTGGAAGTGTTCAAGTCTGGGTTGGATGAAAGCTGGTCTAGTGAAAGGTGTCTCTGTCCATGACAGGGAGTCAGAACCAGATGTCCTTTAAGGTCCCTTCCAGTCCAAACCATTCTCTGATTGTGTCAATCTACGTGCATGAATGAATTAGCTCCATCTTACAGTTCTGCACTCCATGCATTGAAGCACGTTTCATTACTCAACAGGGCCTGCTGCCAACAGCATCACCTGGTTTAATACGGAAATGTGAGGATGCATTAAGGGGTGGATGGAACACTAATACAAAGCTAATGTTTGTGAACCCAAGGGTTTTATTCTGAAAGCAAATGTGACATTTGAGGAAGCCATAAAGGCTGCCAAACCCAGCAAATCCCTCTTCATACACACCTCTTTATACCTGCTTTCTCAACTAGGGGAGTGTTCCTTCTTAGACTTTAGTTCTTCAAATGCTCACACACTGAGAAAACATGTTCCCCCAGAGCAATCCTGCTGCTTCCCCTGAAAGTACTTCAGTGTGCAAAGCTAAGCAAGCACAAAGAAATGTGAAGAACACAGACCTTCTTTTAAACACTCTCTTAATTCTCCCTATGTTTATGGCACTGTAAATCTCATGCACATCCTCTGAAGTTAAAATATAAAATAAAACAGGAGAAAGTGACCAAAAGAATAAAATCCATCATAAGAAGAAGACCTAAAATGGACACAAGTGTCAAATTCAATAGATAGTTTCTTCTCAAGATCCTATGCACCATAGATCCTCTACACCACCTCAGGGTGCAAACATAGCACAATTTAACATTAATTAGCATGACAGACGCCCCCTACCCTTTCTGGTTGCTGTGCAAAGACAACAGGAAATGTGTCATCAAGAAATCTTTTTCTTCTTTCCTAACAGATCTTATAATAAATCAAATCTATCCTGCATTGAAATCCAGACCCCACAGAAAATCTCCAGCAAAACCGACACTGACTTTGAGATATAAGTGATGTATCTTAGTTGATGTGATTCAAGGTCTCCATGACAGCCAGCGACAGCCACTGGAAAGTAAAAGGCAAAGCAAGTAAATAATAGGCCCTGCCCTGGCAAATAACTTTAGTGTTTGGCAAATATGTTCAAGATTTCATTTACTTTGCATCACTTAGAGATGATCAGTCCGAGTCCTCAGGTAAAGCTAACCTTGATCCTGTTAGTAGTCTAGGAGAAAAGTGTTGTATTCTTCAGAAATGGATGTTGTAAATATTATATCATTCATTCTGGAAAGCAGAAAGAAAATGATTTTAATTCCAGAAGAAACAGGACATTCAGGTTCATTTGTGCCAGTAACAAAGAAGAAAAGGCAATCTCTAGCTGAACATGCTCAATAGGAGAAGTTATTTCCTTCTTCTGCTTTGAACTTTCCCCTGAACACAGAATCCTACACCCAGGAGAAAGCTGCAGGATGTCTCTTCAATGCTAAGTTCTGTGCATTTGTATCTGATGAATATTTTTAAGACGTTTCTCTGATCTTCATAAAGTTCTATGATTTTGATCAGCCACTGAAGGTTTTCAAATTCGTCTGTGTCCAAAACAGACAAAAGGAAAAGGATGTAGTTTTATTTCTTCTTATCTGAGACTTTAAATAAACAGATACAATCTGCCTATTGTTTGAATCATAAACAACTGTCTGTTAAGAGTGACCTTCAGCATGCTATATTGAAAAACTTACAGAACATGTAGCAATTAAGGTACATTTTTTTTAATACAAGGATTCTGCCTCAGGTTTTATAATCTTGGTAGAAACTATCAAGAATTGCAAAAGTTTCCCAAACGCCCTGTTAGAGGGGGAAAAAAAGTGATTGAAGCAAAATACATCATTTAAGTATTTTATGTGTGCTTTCGTCCACTAGCAAAGAATCAAAACTGTAAAAATTCAAGTACTAGGTCAATTTAACATTTTGACTACTATTGTTAATTTTCATTTCCATGAAAAAATGTTTTAACTACAACAGAATGTTGCATCTGAAGACATGCCTTCTCATTTACTTCATTGCCCGTTAACAATGTCAATATTTAGGCTATCAGAACAGGCAGAAAAAGAGGATGAGAAACTCAATGAGAACATATGTCTGTTTAAGGAGCCTGTGGCTTGTGTGGCAGTTCCTAAAGAACTTGTAGGAAGAGAAAGGGAGAAGGAATGGGTGGTAAGCTTTAAAATGGAAGAGACTGATGTGAGGTGGAATAAGGTTGGTGAAATGACATCTGGCAGTAGCTTCTAGTGAAAGGGAATGGAATCAGAACCACCAGATGAATAGGTCTCAAGCTTCCCAAGCTAGAGATTTGGGAAAGAGTGGCTGGAAAGCTGCCAGTGGAAAAGGACATGGAGGTATTGGTCAACAGCAGCTGAACATGATCCAGGGTGTGCCCAGGTGGCCAAGAAGGCCAATGGCATCCTGGCCTGGATCAGCAATGGTGTGGCCAGCAGGAGCAGGGCAGTGACCGTCCCCCTGTACTGGGCACTGCTGAGGCCACAGCTCCAATCCTGTGTTCAGTTCTGGGCCCCTCACTGCAAGAAAGACATGGAGGGGCTGGAGCGTGTCCAGAGAAGGGAACGGAGCTGGGGAAGGGTCTGGAGCACAAGTGCTGTGAGGAGCAGCTGAGGGAGCTGGGAGTGTTTAGCCTGGAGAAAAGGAGGCTCAGGGGAGACCTCATCACTCTACAGCTGCCTGGTGGGCAGGTGGGGTTCAGTCTCTTCTCCCAGGCTACAAGCAACAGGATGTGAGGAAATGGCCTGAAGTTGCACCAAGGGAGGTCTGGATATTGGGAAGATTTTTTTTCACGGAAAGGATTGTGAATCATTGGAATAGTCTGCCCAGGGAAGTGGTGGAGTCACCATCCCTGGGGGTATTTTAAAGACATGGTCCTTAGGGTCATGGTTTAGTAGTGAACACAGCAGTGCTGAATAAATGGTTGTACTTTATGACCTTTTCCAACCTAAATGATCCTAAAAAGGCAAGTAAGTCCCTTGAAAATAAGCAAATATTTCCTTTTATGAAAAAATAATGTAGTTATTAAACACTTTGTTCTCTCGAAGTGTGGCTTCAGTAGTAGAAGCTGAAAGTAGAACCTGTCAGAATCTTGGAAAAAGTTCTGAACTAAGGATCAGAAATAGATTATATAATACCCATTATGAAGGAAGGCAGGACCCGTGATTTAATATTTTCTACAGTTTTTTTCAGCTGACTGAAGCATTTTCTACTGCCTATTTTAGGACAGGATGAATAATTTCCTAGTGTGGTGCTTGTTTGTCATTCTCTTCAATAGAAAAAGTACACGTGATGAGCTAACATTAGAGGGCTACCTTGTTCATGAGCTTGTAGACATTGATGCAGCAATCAGACAGGGAGAAGTTCCCCAACCAGCTGATTCATACTCGTCTGCCCACTCATCCTCCAATGTATCCACAAAAGAAAACAAAAAAAAAAAATTAAAAATTAAAACATAAACCAACAACAACAACAACAAAAAACCCAAACAAAAACCAAAAACACAAAAACCAAAACAAACCCGAACGAAAACAAACAGAAACAAAACCAAACAGCAACAATAAAAAAACCATACACAAACAAACACATGGAGGTATACAAATTTAACTGGCATAAAGCTGAATGCCTGGTGGAGAATGTAGAGAAGAATAAAAATGTATTTTGAAGAATAAATAGGGAGGAATACTACAATAAGCAGGGGGACCACTGGGAAAACTTTAACATTCTAGGCATTTCTGAATTTGTGTCTTGTAGGGATCTCAGACACTGCCCATGAACAACTGAATAAAAGTTCTAGGAGAAGAGAGAGAAGATGAGCAGCTAGAAATAGAGGTGTAACACAAACCACACAGGACTGAGGGGCAACCCTCTGTGGCTCATTTTATTGAATAGTATAAAGAGAGGGAAGAAAGACATTTCCACGTTGTTTTGTAAGTAGGTTCAACAAAACAGAGAATGTGAAGATCAATGACCCTGTAGATCTGAGATGAAGTCATGATAATTTGCCATAAATGAGAAACGAGGGGTTTAGAGAGAAAATGGTAATCTCCAGTTCATTGTTAAAAATTTTTCAGAAGGTATAGGCTTTCATTATAATTAGTATTTCTGATTAGTTACTTGATCCTTCCTTCCAGTAAATGCTCAAATACTAATTGCTGTCCATTGTGCAAAAGTTCACCCTACACAAACAAGGATGCACACCTGAAAAGTAAAACAATGTGATTTTTAATGAGCTGTTCTGTGAATCAGAGAACAGAAAAGTATCTCTGTTCATGGCCTTCGAGTTCAGCAAAGTCCTTGTCAGACACTCCACATAATTAAGCTTCTGCATCTTTGAACACAAAACTCAGCATAAATGGATCTCTGTGTTGTGCAAAAGTTTCACTGCCAGGAAAGAAGCCAGGAAGCAGAGCTCATGCACTGTGAGCGGTGTGACAAATCATACCTGACAAACGCAGATTAGTCAAAGTAAACAGTTTTGAAGCAAACATAGTTTGCAACCTCATCTTCAACAAGCTGTGAAGAATGAATGTATTCATTAGCAATCTAATGGTCAAGCCTAAGTACACTGAAGGTTTGTATAGAGATCATGTCCATAACAAGGTCATTTAGAACTCCCTAGCCTCATGTTTGTGTAACTCTTGTCAAATCTAGAGTTGAGGAACTGGGCTGGAAAATTTGATTTCAGAATGTGACGAGATTCACAGCAGGAAATGCAACCCAGAAATCTCTTCTTTCAACTACAGAAGGCTGGCATCCTCACTAGATGCTAGTTAACTTAAGAAGTCCTGGGACTTCTCAGGAGGGAACAGGGTTTTGCATGATTACGTCCTAATTGGAGGAAGTGCTTGCTTCACTGTTTCATATAACACAGCTGCCCATCTATTGAATTTTCTGGACTGGATTTTAATGAATAACTCTTTGGCATGTGATTTTTTTTTTGTTTCCTCCTAGCTAAGCTTTTAGGAAGAGTAGCAGATGACAGGATTGTTATTCTTCTTCCACTACATTTCAATTTAAACCCACTAACTTGATGTGTCCCAATTTCCGTAGATTACATTCTACTGGCGACAACCCAGAAAATATAAGATTGCTCTGAGTCTGTTGAGTAGAGGAACATTCAAACAAAAACACTTGTTTGCCATGAAACACATTCAACCACAGTAAGCACACCCAGTACAAATGGTAAATGCAAATATTGCAAAAGAAATTGCTACGGAAGAAAGGGTGTCAGTGCATCCTATACACCAAACTGCAGAGAGCACAAGTAAGGACCGACTGTCCAAAAATCAACCTTTTGTGTGGTGTTAGTCTTGCATTAGCTATCCTTCCTATTGGTTTAAGACAATGCCAGAGGTACATCCTGTTAATGTACAGAGATGACCCTGTAAGATCACAGGGCATTAAGCA
Organism: Rhabdornis inornatus; assembly: GCA_013397075.1. Lineage (NCBI taxonomy): Eukaryota > Metazoa > Chordata > Aves > Passeriformes > Rhabdornithidae > Rhabdornis > Rhabdornis inornatus. Next base: position 849,377 of record VWZS01008597.1, read on the forward strand.
TTCAAGCCATGTTTTGATGTAGCCTCTTGATGTTTTGGCATTCACCTTATCTCATTTCAAAGACAAGGGACTGGTTATACAAACCTCAATTTCTCAGTCAAAATACCCATTGTCCCAATCATATCCCTTTTGAAAAATTGTGTACCTTCCATTTCAAAGCATAAAGAACACATTTGAAGGTATATCTTTATCCCAATAAAAATGTCCAAATGCCCAAGAACCAAACTACAAATATTTACAATCAGGGTAGCTGCATTAGTAGTAAGATTACCAGACAGGGTGATCAGCAGTAAGTGTTCGGAGCAATACATCTCAGCTAAAGCCTCTCAGAAATGGAAATTTGAATTTGGACATCAGATTACAAATAAACTGGTTTGCATCAATACTCAAAAAAACACCTCTGTACGTCTCATGGTGTTTTAGTCAAATGAAATATTTTGTTTGACCTGAAATATTTTATTTGCTTCTTTTAAAATTTCAGGTACTGTAGCTTTGAAATATCATCAGTAGCATAAAACTATTTTATATCAAAGTTCAAAATTACCAAATATTTGGGAAGGGTTGAAATTATTTAATGGATTGGGGCTGAGCTCACAAACTGTTCTATGCAACGTCAAAGTGCATTATTTTAGCAGATGACTCATTACTCTGGAAGAGTTCAGTCCATCCTGTTTCTACCATTATTGAAATGTATTAGCAAAATTCATCTTCCTCTGTTTCTGCAGTGCAGGTACATTTGGACAAGATGTATCCACACATCACCAGTTGTTAGTGTCAAGAGACAAAGCATAAGTTTGACTGGACAAAATCTTTGTTTGGAGTTTGTTATCACCAGTTATGTAGAAGTGTATTTTTCTTCCGTCTTTGATTATACTCACAATTACTTTCTTTCTAAAATATTTGATCCATCTATTGTCATACTTCAATCTCCATAATAGTCTTGGGCTCAGAAGTGGACTCCAGGTTATACAAAATATAAGTAGCTATAAATCACTTACAGGAAGACTGAATCACATCCACAGAGCCAGAGAAAGACAGTGGGGGAAAATGGTTGTGAGAAGGAAGTTCTGTCAGGAGATAAAAAGCTAGTAGTTCAGTTTTCCTCATTTTGTTAAACTCTGGACTGTAGTTTTGATTAACCTTGCAACACAAACCTGAAGGAATAACTTAATATGATTTTTCCTCAGCAAAAGGAGGTGCAAGCTCTTTCACATCCTGGAAGGCACCAAAGTAAAGAAGGTAGGATCTTTGGGTCCCACAAGCGCTGTGTGAGGCTCTGAGGACTGCTGCAGACTTTGTAGGCCAGATCCTGATCTCATTGCCCTGGCTAAGCTGCAGGACTGCAAACAGCCCTAGTCAAGCTAGTGGGAAATGGTGAAGAAAGAAGTTATTTGTTATCAGCGGGAGTTGATGATACCTATGATGCAGTGCCTGTATTCCTTACTCAGACATACCATCGCCTTCTAGATGGAAGGTGACTAGGCCTACAGTGGATGAAAGGGGCTGAATTTGTTCCCAGGAATTGATTTGACTCCAAAGGGTTAATTCAGGTTGATTCACAAGACAGCGGAAGCCCACATAAGTCAAAGTCTGTGGTTGTGTTACAGAAATGAAAAAGCAGAACAACATGTGCATCACCATCAGACTGTACTACCACAGTATTTCTGGTCATCCTCTTGGATGGTTTGATTTTGAAATAACCATTGATAAACACTATATAATTCTATTTTTAAGAATAACCTTAGATACTATAGTATCCTCAGCTGCATTAAGAGCAGAATAGGACAAGGGACATGATTCTCTCATTCCCCTCTGCTCTCGTAAAAAGACACCTGGAGAGCTGTATCCAGGTCTGGGGCCCCCAATGTTAAGAAGGATGTGGACCAGGTTGAGTGAGTCCATGAGACAGCCATGAAAATGATCAGAGGGCTGGAGCAGGCCTAAAATATCATCATTCTTAGGTTTTCTTTCAGAGGCTAGACATATTGACTCTTGTTTTGACTATCTAGTTCCTGCCATGAACATCCTCTGAACCTGCTGTTTTCAAACAGCAATATCTGCACCAGGTTTATAGATATTTCTTCAGGGAGAGCAAAGAGCTATGTTCAGTGTGCCAGAAATATGATAAAATCAATGCAAACTTCCTTTCAGTTTCATATACCTGGAAAGCTGGATGGTTAGAAAGTCACAAAGATAAACAGTGTCAATATAGAATTCCTGACGTGGAGACATAGCAACCCTTTTCTTGGTTTCATGTGAATATGACAGCTTGCTCTTTGTCATCCTTACACACCGGCTGCAGAACTAATACTGGCTGCATTGCTCTAGAGTTGTAGAATTGTAACACAGTAGAAAGGTGTCCTCTTTTGGTAATATCTGGAATGCTTTACTCTGAAGAAAATTTAATTGAGCAAAAATTTTAGTAAAAAAATCTATTAAACAAATTGAATATGGTCCCTGTCTTCTGCACTGTCAGTATGATTGCCAAAGTCATACTAACATAACCTCACATCTTTCGAAATTTCAAGGAAACATCGACTAATACCTAGTCAAAACATACTTGCACATTAAATAACAGAGAAAGCAAAGAATAACCATGGAATGTGTCCAGCTCAGCACTGTGCAGTGTGTCTGTCAGCAGTTTCATGCTGTGATGCCATTGCTGTGCTGCTATACCCAGGGGAGCTCTCTGCTTGGACCTCTCCCATTTCCCATCACATTTCCTTCTCCCTGAACTATTTTCTTGGGAATCTACCTGAGCATCACTTCCTGGTCCTGCACTGCAAAAGCACATGTTCCCATTTAATATTTGAATATGTGTTTTGACCCTCAAAAGTGCTCACCAGAAGAGAGATGGTGACAGTCTAACAACATCTCTGTTTACTTTGTCATTCTGAAAGCATAAGATAATTACATTATCCCAATCATCCATAATGTGACATAGACATTTTTCCAGAATTGTCTGAACAATAAAACACCACTGCATGCAACTTGAAAGCAAGAACACTTTTGCTCTGTTAGCTAGGGTAATGCCATTATTATTGTCCAAAAGAAATATTTGAAATAAATCTGACTAAGAACTTTTCTTCGACAGAAAGGATAGTAAAAGATAGAGATGCTGAGCACTTTTAGGAAAAAAAGCTTCTGACTTATTGTGAAAATCTACTTCCTGAAGCCACATAGTCAGTCAAAACTTATCCTGGGTGAACTTTCATTGCTCAGAGAAATTAGACCATTAGGTCTAATTGCTGTTTTAGAATGCTGTTTAAGAACACTCCATTTTATGGCCGCTACAGAACAGATGCAGGATTTCAAAGCATGTGGCCAAAAGCCAATTTTTTTTAACCCATTAGCATTAACATAACATTTTTTAACCTATTAGCATTAGCATAACATTACAACATAAAGATTGTAACCTTTCCTTTATGATATGCGTAGACTTTGACGAGTGTTCTATATCTTTGCCATCTTGATTTTAGCTTTTAATGCAGCATTATCTTCAGACTAATAAATGCATATTAAAAGAAATGTAGAGAACATATTTTGTCATTCTCTTTAAACAATACCTAAAGGTAGATTACAGTAACTCTTCAGGATGTGATGTGCGTCTGTGGCTTCCTTACGTTGGTAGACAATTTTCCCCACACAAAGGGAAATTCCAGTGCCAACACCTTTGGATGTACTTAGTGCTATTTTTATGAGGCTATAAACAAAGCAGAACATCCTAGACTGGATAATAAAGTACTTGTATATCAATATGGATATTTTTTAAATTTCCTTATATACAATGATACAGATGCATCAGGAAGAGGTGACAAATAGTCGAAAGGAAGTCTAAGGAACTCAAGGGATGTGACACTTCTAAACTCCTTATAACTGCAAAGTGAGGACACCAATATCAAAAGAACGTTTTCTAAAGGTGTTTGATTTCTCTGTGTTGGAGGTTTGGTTTAGTTGTTTGGTTGTTTGGTTTTGTTTTGTTGGGGTTTTTCTTTTGTATATCAGCTGTCAGAGGGAAGGTTTTCTTAGAGAAGTGATGAGAATCTTCCTGCTATGTTGATGCCTCAAGTTTTAGCTTTCATATTTTCCAGATTCTGTACTGCATTAGTATATAACTCTGAACTTCATATAAAGCGTTAGCAAGTTCTCCTCACAGTTTAGTCAGACAAAACAATCCTTTTCCAGACTGTGAACCAAGAACACCATTGCAGCTTCAGGCCCAAAAAGTGTAAACAACAGTGAATCGAAGAGAGCAGTCTGGGAGGGTGGGACTTCATAACCTGAAGCTGTAATTGGACAATTAACCCCCAAATGGACCAAAACTTATAAAAGCGTGAAAACTCATGACCAGTCATCCCTCTTGGGTGGAGCCATTGCCAGGCTCTTGTACTGCCCAAGGTGTATCCTTTGAAGGCCTTTTAATAGATACCTACTTTATTCCTTTAACTCTGTCCAGCCTCTGGTCCAGGTAGCCTCTCACAGGCATCAATGTCACCTTCTCATGCAAGCACTGCTGAGGAAGGACAACTTGTTTTGGTCTTAGCATGTACAGGAGATTTGAAAGTAAGTAAAGTTAACAGGGAAGAAAAATACAAGGATTATTATCCTCTAGGTTCAAATTACACTTGTTTCTGGTTGAATTGAATACAAGAACTGCCAGCTAAAATCCAATATGCATTTTGCTACAGCAACAAGGTAACTTTTTCTTTCCATTTGATGGATGTCCTGTTGCACTAGCACATGTATAAAGATGTGAAGGAGAGGAAACAGGAGATTATACTCACTAAGATGAAGGGGAACTTTGGAAAACAGACTATGTCCTACAAGCCCAGTCATCTACCTCCTGCCAGTAAAACCTTTCTAATGATTCCCATGAGCTCTGGGTCCTGTCCAGAACGATGAAGTAGCAAACCAGGAAGTGGAAAAATCCAAAGCCACTTGTTTTCAGCAGCTAACAAACCTGTCACTCAGCAGGTAGGTCCACACTGGCCTTCAGTCAAAACTAGGGGTTTTCCACCACGGATCTTCTACTGCAATACATGCCAGAGGGTTGAAGAGCAACCAGTTCAAAAGAATCAGTGGGTTTAAATAACTATGAATTTGACCAGTTCCTTGGTCATGGCTACAATATAGATATTTTTCAGCACAAAGGAAATTCTACTCTCTTCCCCCAAAACTCATCATAGTATAATAGCACTTATTCTAATATACATATGGATGAATAATTTGCTGAGGCCTGGAGGTAATAATCATAGGAATATGTGAATATCCTTTAAGAATATTAGTCTTTATTTAAGAAAAAAATAGTAAGAGTCCACTTGCCAAGTGAGAGCACATGTGTCCTCTAGAAAATTAGCTAAAGTGTGCCTTTCACTGCATAACATTCTGGAACAAATCTAAGTATTTTGGTACATATGTAACAGATTGAACAAAAATCCAGAATGAAGAATAATGAATAATTTACAGACAGTTATTTTTGCCCCAGCAAGAAAAAAATCCTGCTGTTATGACTATTTGCACAGTGACTTAACTGAAAACATTTAGATTAAGTTCACATTCCTCTTCACAGTATTATGTTCTTCTGCTTCTTCTACCTCCCCTTTAGGTGAGAATATTTACTATATATTGCTGGGAAGGGATAGTGCAATAAACTGTTGACAAGCTATGTGCCACCTCTACAAGCTAGATCCAAAACAATAAATCCCTATTCTGCATTTGGTCAAATTGTCTTAGGCTTACAAAAAGATGTTTGATCTCTGGCCTATTCTTTTTTATTTTTAAGGCAAATAATTGTTTTTTTCAGTGGATTTGCATCCTTGTTTCAAAGTTTTTCACACCTCTGGGATCTCACTTTTCAGGTCATCTGTGAACCAACACACTCAGTGAGCCCCCAGCACTTCTCGGCTCTCTCTAACACTGCAGGAATACTCCCAGTAATATGTGAATCAAGGATAAAAATGGTTTGAAGATCCCTTGGATGATTTGCTAGTAAGTAATAACATGAGAATAGTTACAGACTGCTTATTTGAATCAGCTTTTTACATGAGGTTTTGATCCAATTCTCTCAACCAAAACTAGAGATAGACATTTTCATTATTCTGATGAAATTCACAAGATACTTCAAAGAAATTTAGTGAGTTTTCTCTGGGATTAGCAGAAAATTCAGGCTTTAAAAGAGGAGCTGGCTGGCAAATGTAATGTTGAGAAAAAAGAAAAGTGTAAGTGTAGTACTTTTTTTAGCATGTACACTTCACTTTGCAGAATACACCAGCTGGCTCCATCAGTCAGCTGTCAGTAGCCCCCATAAATTACTTCCATTGTGCTTGGAACAAAAACATGGCTGGTCTACGATGGCTGTAGAGTCTTAAAACTGCAAGCAGAGTCTGCTGAGGCCACTAACATGCTACAATCATTGTTACAGAACACGGGGAGGGAAAAGCAGATGCTCCACAGCCATTTACATCGACATCATGACCGTTTGTCATCCAGAAAATCAATGCTGGCCATGGTCCAGCACACGTTATTTCCTTAACCTCAACAATGTTCATAGTCTTACATAATTTATAGGAACTGTGAGCAAGTAAAAATCAGTTAAGGTTTGGTCAGGGTTTTTTCTAGATTTAATTTACCTTATTTCCCGACTCTCAGGAACATATGTACAATTACAAAAAGGAGAAAGTCCTGCCTGGATGTTAGTGTCCAGAGGCATCAAATGGACATCAAATGCATCAAATGCAGCTGCTGATATGAATATGGAGCACTCCTTTACATGCACGCAACTTCGAGTACTTGTGTACTTTGCACAGGTTCTTTCAGGATACTACCACCTCTTGTACTGCAAGAAAATGAAGCATGCGAAGTACATTTGGTCAAACAAGATAGTACCTGAAAAATCACTCATTTTTGTTTGCACCACAGGTCTAAAATTCAAACACGGTAGTTCTGGTTATCTTGCTTCTATTGGCCTTAAATCCAACTGGCCCTTAGGAATGATGCTCCAGTTCTCCAGATGGAGTGGGACAAATGAGTGGTGTCTTCTAACCTGTTTTTCTTAAAAGTGGCCTCATCAAGCAATCTGCTGCAGCCTCAACTATCTTGGTGTTAGAGCATTTGCCCTACCTGCTAAGCTGAATCTATTCACAGCAGACACTTCCTTCTCCTTTACCAGTATGACCCGTGTAGCTGTGGGGTGATTATCACATCTTTCTTCAACCCTTTCTTCTCTAGATCTAACAAGTCCATTGTCTTGATAATTTCCACGGAAGTTATGTTTAAAATAACATTCCTGTGGCTCAGCTCTCTGCCCCCTTCAGTTGGTCCCCACCTTTCTAGATATATGGTGCACAAAACTGTGTGTGAAACTCTCCTCAGAGATGTACCAGCACCTCTTGGGGCAGAACAATGATTTCATTTGTTTCACTTCCGGGATAATATTTGCCTTTTTCAAAAGAGCAAAACACTCTTTTTACCCCCTTTCAACTTGTGATCAACTATTAACCAGTTACTCATTATGCCTGGTGATGTGCAATATTTAACTATAATCACAGCACATGATTTTAATTCCTTTTAAAACTGTTTGGCTGGATCTTGGAGGTCAAAGGATAGGTTTCCAACTTAAAATGTGTTTCACTGTCTGATTTAAAGTGCAACAGCAAATTCTTCAGGTATTCACTGTTTCTATCTATGATATTTGTACTTCACATGAAATGATTAATTTAAAAATTCATCATTCATTAAAAAATTCTCTACTTGATTTTGATTCAGAACTTGACAATTTATTATTGTCTTATTTGCTGTTACGGTGATTTCATACCAGCTATCTACTATTGTGGGATTCTCTTCTTTCAGTCCCACAGAGATAAATATATCCTATAATCATTAAAAGCTTCTGTTGGTTTTTCCATGCTATGTGAAAGAAATCCAGCTGTTGGGAAGATGCTGGGATTTGTGAAGGAGCTGATTAAAGTCCTAGTTCACATCAGACCACTTCTAAGTACATGAATGCAACTCTCACCTATCTAGTCCAGCCAAGCTGTATGAATTGCTTGTCCATCCTCGCCCGCTCTGCAGCATAGTAAGCATGCTATAACCCTGCCCTGTTTGTAAGGTAAACATAATTTGAGAAGAAATAGTTATAAATATTCAGGCTGTTTTATTAAAAAAAACCCAAATAAACCACAAAGAATCCTAGAAAAATGCAGACATTTTGCTCCTGCCTTACCACCAGGCCACGGCTGTGCTCCCTGTCAAACTAGAGCAGATATGTGGTTTTGAGGTCTCTCAGATTCTGCTTCTACAAATCCACAGACTTTTCTAATTACCAAGTTATCATCTCATTCATACATTTGAGAGCACCTTTGAGTGTCTGAAATATGCATCTCGTATCTAGTCACTGACCTTAGTCTAGAAGTTCTCCCATTCATGATGGTGAAATGAAAGCTGTATTTTATTCTCTTTGGTAATGTTCAAAAGATGTCAGTGGCAGTAGTGTACACTTGGCCAGCACAGATGAAGTAAGTAAACCACTCCGCCCCTCAGGAAGAAATTGCACTGCAAATGTCATTGTCTGATGGTGGCTAGAAAACTGCTGAAAAAGATACACACTCATGTTCAAGTGGGTTGCCTTCCCAGTTCACTGAGGAAGTGTGGATAGCTTCCTGATCTCTGCAAGGATGCTTTACATCCCATGATAGCTCAACAAATGAAGCCTTCACACACTTCAATTGGGAAGTCAGTAAAGTTGCATGAGGTTGCATCCCTAAAGTGGAAGCTGGCAGAAACTGGTTTCAAGCAGATTCATCATTACAGAAATTTTCCTTTTCACAATTAACAAAATTTTTCTCATTAGGTATAGGCATGTGCAGGTTTTTTCTCTCCACAATTTCTCCTATGTATCTCCAACCATAAAATCTCACAGTTCAAGTAGCATAATATCCCTTTAGCTTCTCAGTGCATTCATTTGCTGCTTATTCACTACATGAAAAGTGTATTGCCATCCTGAGGTATATTCATGTCACACTTTCTTCCATTCATAGCATTAAAATCCACCATTTCATTTTCATTTCATTCACTCATTCACCCTTATGTATAGAGTCCTTAATGGCAGAACCTTTTTCTATATTTTTCTATTACACTTGGTTTGCAAGTTAGGGTTGTGCCACTATAAAATTACATGGTGTGAACAGCCTGCTAGTATATATGCACTCTATAAAAATAAGTAAATAACCATATCTTCTAGTTCCACATGTTTCTCCTCAGTTCAAGCTCCTATAACAGCACAAATTTGCAAATAAATAAGGCACATATAAATTCATAAAAATATTATGTAGAAACAAAAGAGTCATGGGAGATGTCTGACTGCAATAGAGCCAAATTCTGTAGAGGTAAAAAAGACATTATAAGCCATACATCAGGTCCAACAGAACAGGCCAGCTATACATCAGGTCCAACAGAAAAACCTGTCAGTCACTATAAAAGCAGTTGATCAAACTTTAAACCAAATTTGCATCCTAAAGACCTCTGGTACAAACATGAACTTTGTTTTCATGCAACAATGCCCACAGCTTTGGCTTGTTGGGCATTTCTAGAGTTGTTTTATGATCTGCTGCAGTTTTTGATTGAGCATGAATGGTTTAGGGGTTTTTTGAAGCCTGGGGGCAGCGGTGGCAAACCATGGCAGAACTCTCCAGAAGCCCACTCCTGCTCTTGCAATTAATGTAACTGCCCTCATTGTTTTAGGCCAGAGGTCCTGAGTGAAATTAGAACAGTAAGAAATTTTTATTTTTTCACAAAGAACAATGATAATAAGGAAGGGAATTAAATCTATTAATTCTACGAATACTGGTGTCACCAAGCACATGATGCAATTGATCTTTAAAGATCTGCCACTTTTGTCTGTATTAAGTGGGGGGAAAGCCACCCTTGCTTGCCAAAAACATTCACATTTTTGAAGTTATTACATATTTCTTCTCAGGATTTGGGAAGGTGTCATAATCCACAGCACAACAGATACAACAGCCTATACAGTCTGGTGTCCTGCTCTGACCAGGACATAGAGCACATCCCTAGGGCAACATTGCTGGTTTCGCTGTATACAAGAGATGAATTTCAACTAACTGTAAACTACAGGAAGACAGCTGTATTGCAACTCTGTAAAACATACTGGGTTTGCTTTTTTTCTGCCTCCTTGTCATGGCACAGCCATGGATCTGTTATTAGTGTGATGGAGTCAAACTCCTTCCACCCTCCGCAGAGCAGTTACTAACAACAATCTCCAGAGCAAGGCAGAGTTACAGCAGGCTGGGACAAATGAATTCTGCCTGCAAAGATGATGCTCATTTGTAGGGAAAAAAAAAGAAAATAAAACAAAAACAAATAAACAAACACACACTGCCCAAAATCATAGGCAAGTAGGCTAATTTTCTCCTTTCATAAAAATTTAAACTTGCATTATGTAAAAATGCAAACTTGATTTACAGTAAACTTCTGGGACATAGAATAAGGAGTGGAGTGAATCTTCTTTAAACGTGCAATCTCCTGTTGTTACACATTAATGTAATGGATAATTAAGGATTAACATATACAAAAGCTTATTGTTCCTGACCTGTGATCAACCATAGTCACCTGGCAGTGAAAATTGCCTCTGGAGAAAATGTAACAATGTCAATTAGATTTTAAAGGGCCAGGGTGCTGGGTGTGCCTCCAGGAGTGTTCCACGCCAGACCAGGTGCGTGTTTCCAGCCTTGTTGCACTTGAACTCACACCAGGATCAGCTGGGCATGAGCCAACTGTGTCCCTATCAGATGGTGCTGAACATTCCACTGAGGATGCTCAGCTTGCTGGACCAGACCTGAACTGGTCTGGGATGTTCCCCTCCCACACGGGCACCCAGGCCTCAGCATTCACTATTTCACCTTCTACAGCCACTTAACTCCTTAGTACAGACAGAGACACTGGTTTACTCAAATGGGGTTTGGTTAAGCAACCACTTAGGCTAGTGAGCAGCTGCATGAAAAAGTTTTCTAAAGTCAGCAAGGGTTCTTTGTGACTCACTCCTTATCATCCCAGTGCTAAAAGCCCTTATTTGGTTGTCCATTTTCTAATGGTTGGATCGCTTTTAATGGTGCCAAAGTCAAAATCCACCATGTTGGAAAACTCAGCACAACTTGCTTTGTGGGACACAGAGGCTGCAACTCTGCCCAAGGAAGGAAATTTCCCGTGAAAGAGAACCTCAGTGATGTAACCAGATTTACCAACAAAGTGATGTTATTGTCTTTTTACTCAGTTACTGGAAACCAGACAGGGCAATAGAAAAGGACCCATCTCACACCTGGAGTACCTGCCTGAGCAGCAAACAGCTTCCAGACATGAATCAGTGCTGGGAATCAGGAATCATTTGAAGAGTGACAGTAACATGATGAAACCTGACAACTTCCAGGGAAATTGTGTACAAATTTTTTTACCTGCATTCACATACATCTGATTGTGGTCTTTTGCAACCCTCATGGCCGAATGTCAGCTCTAATACATGTGAGATAAATCAAGCTTCTGCACTGATCTTATATTGACTGCTTTCAAATTTCTTCTCACACCTTCTGTACTACAGCATAACACCATAGAGGTAAGCCTGTAATTCCTCTGGAATTGCTTTACTGCATGTCAATTTAGGATGAAATCTTGTATCAACTCTTTGGTATTTCAGGGCCATTGAATTTTTGTATAAAAGTAGGATTTTTCAAATCAGGCTAAATGCAAAATTTCAGTTGATGTCATTTATACTTCCAGTGCTTTTTCCAAAGATTTATAAAAATCCAGAAGGCTCAGTCCAGGCCAAGTCCTGCAGTGTCTATCCTGTCTTTCAAACTCTGTTCTCCATGATCACCAAAGCCCAAACTCACCATGCCGTCCCAGCATGCACAGACCCTTGCAGATCATCAGGATGGGTCAGGAGGAGCTTCAGACATCGACTGCTCCTCAGTTTGGGTTACAGTCAGTGTGGACAGACCGAATCCAGCGTGCCTCCCATGCTGTCACAGCTTCTCTGCCTGTCCTTGCAGCACCACTACATGCTCAGTCTGTTTTAGGTGGGACTCTGCAGCTCATTTACAGGGTTCTGCTGCAGGACTACAGGCAGTCTGAAGTTGCCTTAGTGCAAATGCTAAGTTAGAGGGCTCCTACATGAAGTAATATGGTTTTGCCAAGACAAGATGTATGCAGTGTTCTAGTTTACATCTTGTTCCAGTCATTTAAAGACAGCGTTGAGATAGACATACAAATGGATGTGGACAGCCAACTACAAAAGGTAAATTCACAAATGAAAACTGACAATGGAAAATTATGTAACTTTTCCTACCCAGCAAGGTTTTGAATCACACTGCAGTGAAATGCAGCTGACTGACCTCTGGCCCTCTTCCCTTCCCCATGTCCTGTGCACTGCTTCTGGAAGACAGAAAGACTGCATACAACTAAAGATTGTGACTTCTATTCAAATGGAGTAAATTCAATTATTATGTAGACATTTTTGAGAGATCCATATGTCCCTTAGCTGGAGGAAAGAGACTCCTTATCATTGACCGAAGGACGAGACAAATCAAAGAACTGAGGGTGTCTGAAGGTCACACAGGTAAGTAACATTCACAGGAAAGCCATTGCCCTTGTGATTTGTTGCTCAAGACTATTGTTGTAAAAACTCGTCTCCGTATCTGCAACTTTTCCCACCAGATGTCCCAATTAAACTGTTGTAAATACAAAGTAATTAGAGAAACAAAGCAAAGCAATTCTAGACACTGTGAGAAGATGGTAAATCCACAAGTTGAGATGTGTTACGTTTGATTGCTTAATTATTAGTGACATAGATGTGCTAGTTGTCATCACATTGTTTGTGCTGAATCTGAACATCTAATCCCGTCCTCAGGCTTTTCCTTCCCTAAAGCAGTGGGATCTTGCTGAGAAATAGCTCAATGCAGCTTGATCCAGCCAAACAGGAGAGCAGAACTGGCTTGTCTTTCTCCTGAGACGAGCTGACGCAACGCCGAGGGGCCCTGGCACGACCCTGGTGCCCAGGCAGGAATGACTGCAGGGTTTTACCATCACACAGCCTGCAAAAATGGCACATAGCCCTGTATCACAGCTGCCGTGGTACTCCTTTGAAGAGAGCCCCACCAGGGGTAAAATCTATGGAAATGGACTGCAGAAGCCAGGAAGGTCCTGAATGAGATTGTGCCTCATGGGACTTCAGAAATTACAATGCAAAAAATATTTCACTCTGCAAAGATATTTGCCATGTTTGAATTTATTTTTAGTTAGTCAAATTGAATAACCAGATAACAGAACAAAACAAAACAAAAATCATGTGTCCTGCAGATCCTAAGAAAACAGGTCTGTCCTGTTTGGTAGGACTTTAAATACAATATTGCGTAATTCACAAGCGACCCAAACGAAACATTTCTCAGGAATTTTTGGCAATACTTTTTTGCTTGGTATTCACCTTAATGGGTAGGAAACAGTCAACATCTAATCACCCATACAGCCACTTACCTGCTCCCCATGCACAGTGGGAGAGGTTAGGAAGTGCAGACAGTTTAACAAATGGAAGGATGGAGGAAACGAAAGGGTGGAGGTAGAGGGAAATGTTGCACAGGCTCACCACCTGATGCAAATAGATGGATGTCCAACCAGCCTCCAGGCAATAACCACCTTGGAAGACAACCCTCACTCCACCTCCTTCTTCTGCTAGCCCAGTTATATTGCTGAACATGACTTTATATCATATGGAATATTCCTTTGGAGAATCTGGGTGAATTGTCCTGGATGTGTCCCTTCCCAGCCACTTCTCCACTCAGTCTCTTCCATACAATGTGAGAGCTAAGTGTGAGCAGAGGAAGTCTTCACATTGTGGAAACACTCTTCATGAATAGCCAGAGCATGGGGATAGAGCACCATACATACTGCTATGAATAAATTTAATCTTTTCCAGATAGATCCATAACACTCACAAAGATATTTGAGCAGTTCTTGACTTGTATGAACTCTGTTGTCTGCGTTCAGATTGGGCAGAATTCAGCTGAGCCTTCTGCCCAAGTCAAATGACCAAGACAATGATCATTCACTACTGAATCATTCATTTCTACTTCACTTTTTCATCCTAGTCACACTTAAAGGAGACTCTGGTATTACTTTTTACTGAAGTATTTTTTTCTAGAACTCGAAAGTCTGGTGTCTATCAATGAGTTCCACATAGGACATAGTTTCCAAAAGCGTTATTGGTCACAGTAGAGTTACTCTCCTTAAAAATGTCACAGTATAAACATTTCCATGGCAATGTTGTAAATCTTCTTAATGGACTTTACATCATGGAATACTTTTATCTTCACCATGTGGCTACAGCAACTTCAACTATTAAATGTCTCTACAGTGTTACTTCTGATCTCCTTGATCTTTGTCTACACAAGTCATACTCTGCAACATAGACACAGGTTCTCTGCTGAATACGAGTCACATGACTATAATTTTTGTGCAGGAAATTATTTTTCATAACCCATAATATTTTCTATTATTCAAGATCAAGACAAAGCAATAAAGTCTACAAAATTCACACAGTTAAATCTAAAGAAACAGAATCTGTTCCTTTTTGATACTGATCTTACTAGAATTTTATTGATTCATGCTGATTTTGAGCCCAAAGAAATGAAAATTCTTTTCACTTAATTTTTTTAATTTCCATTCAAGCCTAAAATTCTTCGAAATATTCTCATTTTTTCTGAGGAAAAAAAAAAATAGAAAGACCAGAGTTGGCAAACTTACAGCAGAAAATGAAATACAGTATAGAGCTTGTCCTTTTTCATCAGCTTCTTGTGTTTAAACTCTCCTTTTGAGTTTTGCTCATGTCCCATTTAAAGACATATGTAAGTTGCTCAACAGTCCATCAGCTCTGAATCCTAAAGACTCCTCTTGTGTCTATGAGGAAATAACTAATCCCACACACTGGAGTCATGGAGTTCAAAGTGTTTTAAACATATCCTCGTCTCCTGCAACCTGGACCTTGGTCCAGATCCAGCTTTACTACCACAGTCAGACATAAAGGCAGCTGTTGAGGAAAAAAGGTGAACCCACTCCTAGCAATAAAATGTTTGGATTTTTTTAAATCAAGCCTTAACATTTGGACTTGGATTGATTTTCTGCAAGGTACAAAAACATACAGAAATGATCACATGTTTGTAACTAGGCTGTTTTCAATAGTAGGTGACGGCATCATTCCTTTTCAGACACTGCTGTGTACTACAGTCCTCTCCTGCATAATCCAGCTGTGTGAGGTATAGATCATCTTTCTCTGAAATTAAATTAATTCTGATCACATCAGTCAGAAGTACATTGGATATAAGCTAATAACCCACAAACACTTCCATACACGTTCAGCTATATCCATAAGAACTCTACTAGCATGAGAAATATCAACCTTTTCCTATTTTTGCACATTTCCTTTCAGATTAGAGGTAATATGGTCACAAAAACTGCACATCCTGAAATAAAAATCATAAACCAGCCTTGTGTTTCCAGGCCTCAAAAATTATCCAGTGGAATTTAATGGAGTGAAGCTGGGACCAGTGTTGGTGATGGGGGGACAGGGAGGTGACAGCTGCCCTGCTCTGTCAGTGCTTCATGCAGCTCTCTCAGATTGCACTGGTACAGCAGGAGGTCTAAAATAGCTCCATATTTGCTAGGGAAAGCTCCTCTCTTTTCCTTGAGAGCTTTCACCTCCTCTTGTAAGCTATATTCTATATCTAGTTCTCAAATGTAAAGAGATTCTTCTGAAAGGCCATCCCATTCGGTAGAAAAGGGACAAAGGCACCTGATGTCCTCCTAGTTCTAGAGGGCACTTTTAAAGAGCTGTCTCCTGATCTCTGTAAAAGCTGCAGAAACCTCTGATAGTTGATGAACTGGCAGTGTTGTTCATGCTCCCTATGCAATGGCAGTGATTTCAGCGAGACGGGGCTTGCACCCATCTCCTCTCTGCCTCTACATCGACTGATACAGGCAGGCAGCCAAAGGGCTCTTGCAAAATGCCTTTGTGTATAAGGAACATGGGAAAAGAGCAGTGTGAAATGATTACACAGTAACTGTACCGATAAAGTTACAGAAAGTGAACTTCCCTATGACCCTGTGGTTTCACTACTGGAATAATATGAAAAGAGCAAGACCAAGCTGGCTGCTACCTGTGACGTGACATCAACAGGGAAGTTACAGGAAAGATTTGTTTAACATGCTTTCATTTACTTCTCAGAGCAGTGATGACATTACACTAACACCACCAAAAAGTGAGTCACATGTGTAATTGCTGCTTGGAGCTATCAGGATCTATATAAGGGGTTTGAGCTCTGGTCTTGGGAGACAGAAAGTCAAACCCTTTCTGCTGCAGCAAGACTCCACCTCAAGATGGGCACCATGCACTACCTCCTGTTCTGTGCTGTCATCTTCCTACCTGAGACTCCTGCTTTTCCAGCACAACTGAGACCAGAGTCATGGAGCAGCACAGACCTTGAGAAAGTAAAGGTGTGTTACATGGAGGGAAACACAGCTACATTATGAATAATCTGATTTTTGGTTCAGTTTCTACATTCCTTTCCTACCTGTTTATATTATTCTTGTCCTACATTACAACAACAGTTTTTGCGGACATGATATACAGCAGTTTAAACTTGCTGACTAGCTTAAACCTCCTAAGAATAACTTTAAAAAGAGACCAAGTTCCAACTGGTAAATAAAAGGGAGCATGTAATTTTAAAATAAGTAAAAACATTTATGTGTACTGTTTAGAAAGCTGCAGATTTGAAGATTTGTAGATTTTTTATGTTGGTAAATTGTGGTAACTTTAAAGGATTTCTTACTTAAAATGTTTCATTGCTGTTACAATTCTTTTTTATATATGCTGATCTATACTACTGAGAGAGAAGAATTTGGTAAATTGAAATGGAAAGATACAACTAAAACTAGACATGGATGATGCAGGATGATGAAACAATTCAACTAAATGTAAAATGCAATTACCAAAACATCACAGATAAATGTATTAATTTTTATTTTCCCTCTCTTCTTCCAGGGCTATCTCGATAAATTCTTTCCAACTTTCACAAAAACACAAAACCTAAGCATAGAAGAAAGGATTAAAGGAATGCAGAAGTTTTTCCACCTGACTGTAACTGGAAAATTAGACACAGAAACAGAAAGAATAATAAAACTGCCCAGGTGTGGTATGCCCGATGTAGCAAATTACCAAACATTTCCTGGAACTCCAAAATGGAAAAAGACACATTTAACTTACAGGTAAGTGATGTTCCAGATTTTATGGGGAAGGAGATTGCTTTGTATTTAACTAGGTGGCTTTCATTCGCAACCTAAATGATATTAACGTGCTTTTCTTTGCTGACAGGATTCTCAGTTATACATCTGATCTACCCAGAAGGAAAGTAGATGATGCAATTAAAAGGGCCTTGATGGTATGGAGTGATGTGACTCCGCTGCAGTTCCAAAGAGTCTACCTGAGGCCGGCAGACATTGAGATTAGATTTGCACGTCGTGGTGAGAATATCTGTCCTTTTTAAAATACAGTGGTCCAGATTTTACTCAAAGCATGCGTTTTTGTAGCCATAGCTTTAAGAAAGAAGGAGGAGTTTGGAATTAAATCAAAGTCTGCAAAAATGTTATCCTCTTTATATCATGTCACCAAATTTGTATGCTATGATTCAGTTTTACTCATATAAAACCGATAGAAAAATCCTTTCAGAGTTACAGCTGTAAAATGAAGGGAGAATTCAGCTCCAGAATGAGACACTTAAATTTAGATGTTCAAGGCTCTTTTTGCCTTGATAAAAAGTGCAAACTACTGGGAAGAGCTCTGTATAGCAAATCAGCAGGTTCTGAAGATCCAGCCTCCACAGGCTGGTTAAGGCAAGTTTACATAGGCCTAGATCTAGTCTGGTTCCCAGAATAAACACCATTTGGCAGCTGGGGAGCTTTATGTTTGGCCACAGAAAGTGTCTTCTGGTTGATTTGCTTCCAGAAGGAATTGTATGTTGCACCCAAAGATTGCACCAAGGTGCAGCCACAGCATGGTAAGTGGGGATGAGCAGAAGGCACTTTGGAAGTCTGTGATCTGGAATAGTCTGTGGATGTAGCCCTGCCTTGAAATTGTGCCTGGTATGTAAACTGACTCAGCGTAGACAAACTAAATGCCTACTTTAAGGTTAGCTGACTTGTTTTCTAGCTCCATTGACAATATTTACCAGAGCTCCATCAACTGTAAGTGAAGATCAGACGCCTGGCTTGCAAGCAGATGACTGCATATGAACCCCAAAATGTCCAAAGCCTGTGTGTCACTGATGGGAAGAACATTATGGCACCATAAAGAGGTGACCTAATGTCCCAGTCAAAGTGAGAAATGGTCCTGCAAGATGGAATGGATTTTAATCCCATGTCACACACTAGGAGTAGGTCTCTTCTGCCTGTGTTAGTCGTGTCCTAAGGGCCATCCACATGGTCTGGGGGAAAGATCATAGGATGCCATCTGATTTCCCAACTACCCCTCAATAAAGTCAGAGACTCACTATGAGGGTGAGGGAAATTTTCAAAGTTGGTACAACTCTGATCCAGCTCTTGCACTCAAGGTAGGAAACAATAATATTCCACCTGCACTATGAGAGAAGTAGATAATAGTTCATACCTCAAGGCTGGGAATAAATGAACTTGTCTCTTCAGAAACATGGTTATCTATCCCAAATCACCATCTCACACTAAAATCAGTGCAAGTGAAAATGTCTGCAACTAAGATTGCCCAGCACTTTTCAACATCAAAAACAGTCAGATGTTAACAACAAAGCTGTCAAGCACTAAGTATTTATTCTGAAATAATCCCTGAGTGCTGTCTCAGAACCACACTTCTGACAAAATCTCAGGAAAAAAGATATTCAGCTTTTTCTGACACATGCAGCAGACTGAACTATCAAATACAAGATTTTAACTTAAGTCATGACGTTGGAGAGTGTTTTCCTAAGCCTCACTTTTCATTTTCACAACCTTGCTGGCATTGTAAGATTTTTTTTTAAGGATTGGCAACCAGCAAAACTAGCACAAACCAATAGCATGCTTCAATTTGCTGAATTTAAATATGACAACTGATCTCATCCAATGATACTGATTTATTTTAAATGCAGAGCATGGTGATGGGTATCCTTTTGATGGAAGTGGTGGCACGCTGGCCCATGCTTTTGAACCAGGAGAAGGGCTTGGTGGAGATGCTCATTTTGATGATGATGAAAAATGGTCAGACATCAATCAAGGTAAAGCTCACACGTGTATATGAAAGGGAAAGCCAAATATTGTGTATATATTGGAAGAACATAGCCACAGGAAGTGCTTTCAATTACTCTTCATTCTTCAGTACTACTTCAGTACTAACATTTCTATTCTTTTCAACTAGCTTTTTAAGTGCTCGTGCTTCATTACCATGAACAGCTACATAATGCCTGTTCTGTCCATATTTTAAAGCACTTTTTGCAGGATGAACAAGGACTATGAGCTCCTGTTTTCTACATAAATTGTGAAAAGATAAATTAATTTGCTTCTAGGAATGAGGCTGACCAAAACCAGAGTCCAAAAGAGACTCAGGGTCTCTAGATGCATATCAAGGAATCAGTAGTATTTTCATAAAATATTATAGAAGAAAGTTCAACAATAATGGATCAAAAGCCTGAGGTTTCATTCCAAGATGAATTGAAACATACAAATTCTCCTGCTGTTTCAATTAATTGTATTTCAAAAAGAAATGCCATACCTTTAACATACATTTATGTGCTTCTATGTTGCAGATATCAATTTGTTCCTCGTTGCTGCTCATGAATTTGGCCATTCTTTGGGACTTGCTCATTCAAATGTCAGTGGAGCTCTGATGTACCCTATCTACTCATATCAGAACCCAGAAACCTTCAGACTTCCAGCGGATGACAGGAGAGGAATTCAGAAGTTATATGGTAAACTCATGATGAAATCTGATTTTCAAGACAAAACCTACTAGGGTACAGGTTTCACTCTCCCTGATTGCCCTGATTACAAGGGCCTCATCGTATTACCAAAAAAAGAAAGTGAACAAACTTGGGAAAAACAAACTCCTGCATAATCTGTCCACTCACTATGTTCCCTCTGTAGCCTGTTCACACTGCAACCAAGAGGTGACCAAGCAGCAGGGCCTGGTACTCTGTCCTCCCACACACCTGCATTCTGCCAAGCAAATCCTGTAGCCCTTGCTCTGCAGATACGCTGTTTCAGTGAATGGTGCTACTGGGAGGAAGGGAGAGGTACTGTGCCACTCACCAAGTTCAGTAAAGGCAGAAACTCCTTAGCAACAATGGAATATAACTAGAATTGACCCCACTGGACAAAACTTGTCAGGTTTGGTTTTCTTTAGGCACTGCCTCACTCAGGGCATGCTAGAAGAACACTAGGAATGAAACATGGTTGTCTGCACTGTCAATTTTCAGCAGGGTGTCTATGTTTTGTGCTTCTTTTCCACAGGGAAAAAGTCATCAAACTCTTGAAGAAAGTGCTTAATGAAGATCAAGGAATTCACATCTCATTGTTTTGGTGTTCTAAAAGAATTTTAATCCTCTGGCTAATCAAGATGGTAAACTCCTGAGCTGCACTTTCCCTGAATTTTTATATTGATTCATTTGCACTTTACACAATTTCACCTAACAATAATAAAAGAATATTTAAAAAGTATACTCCGTTTTCTAAGGTTTTATTTTTCTTCTGGCATTTCATGGAGGGATTAAGTTACTCCTGCATGCATGATAGACTGTCAGACAAGTAGCTTTGTGAATAGGTTTATAGGCACCTAAAGAGCCTGTATCCATTTACCGATGTAAGAACAAACCCTGTTCCTGGCTTGCTTTCAATTCCCATGCATGTCCTGCCACTTCACAGTATTGACTCCTCAGAATCAGCGTGCTTCCCATATGGCTCACACATAGGGGAGTGCTTCTTTCAGCATGCACTGTGATGTTTCCCCAAAGGGAAAAGCTTTTCATCATCGTGTCCTCCCTGGCTTTCCAGAGAAGCAGGTTTGAGAAGTAGTGGACTGGGATTCCCATGGTGCTCTGTGATATTCAAACTCTCATGGGTATTCTTAAATTTAAAAAAACAAAATAAAAAACGAAACAGAAAAACACTACAGGGATTCTCCCAAGGATATTCAAAATCTTCAAAATTACCAAGTTAGAAGGTGTATTTATTAAAAGTTTCCGACAGATGGCTCCCTGAGCACAGAGATGCGAAGCACAAATGCCAGCTGACTGTCACGGCCAGCATCTTTACCGTCTCCTAAACCAGTGTTACCCAGTACAAGGAAGGACCTTAACCCAGCCCCTAGAGGTGAAACAGCACAGCAGGGAATGTGCTGCTTACACAGTGCCGCTCGGAGAACACCCAACAACTCTGACAGCAAATAAATCAACACTGTGACCAGTGACTATTAAACTAATACAGTGGATACTTACAACAAATTTGATTTAACGTGCTCTGGTCAGATCTGTTGTCATCTCAACCCTTCCTGCCTCGTGTTTGGTGCCAAAAAGGACTGACATTGTTTAACCCGACAGGTAACCAAACACCACACTGACTCCACCCCGCACAGTGGGATGTGGAAGAGAAATGCAAAAGAAAAGGTAAAATACATGGGTGGAGACAAGGACAGTTCAATAAGACAGAAAAAGAAGGAGAAATAACAGTAAATAACAAATACGTGAAGAAGAAAGTAGAACAAAGTAGAATAAAAGAAGAGGAAGGAGAAGAGGAAGGAGAAGAGGAAGGAGAAGGAGAAGAGGAAGGAGGAGGAGGAGGAGGAGGAGGAGGAGGAGAAGGAGAAGGAGAAGGAGAAGGAGAAGGAGAAGGAGAAGGAGATACAAAAGAAATTATACACAATGCAACTCACCACCCACAGACCAGTGCCCAGGCAGTGGCCAAGCAGAAGCCTCTGGCCAGCTTTCCCTCCAGCTTATATACCAAATATGACACCCTGTGGTATGGAATATCCCTCTGGTCAGTTTGGGTCCCTGTTGTGTCCCCTTCCAACTTCTTATACCCCCCAGCCTTCTCACTGGTGGGGTGGTGTGAGAAGCTGGAAATTACATTTACTTAACGTAAAGGCTGCTGAGCAGCAACCAAAGCATCAGTGCAATATCAACATTGGTTTGAAAATGCTCCTATCAGTTGCCAGGCATTTCTTCCACACAAAGCTCAAAGATGAAGTAGCTGCTGCTAAGTGGATATTATTCTGAGGGCCCAGGTTTCTTGAGGTATGAGAAAAAACTTGAAGCCCCAGAATGGAGTGTCAAATCCAATCTGTATTAAAGGCTATGAAAAAAGGCTCTAAGGTCTATGTGGATGCTCAGTCTACTTGGGGGGTCCTAGAAAGATGCAATGTTGACACAAAGTATCCCGTTTCCTTGGCCAAAGTCTCCACCGGGAACAAAGCACAAAACAGAGAGAGACACACTATGCTCTTTATCAAGCTCAAGTCGCTTGCTAATGCTTCATAAAGAGGAAACAGCCATAGAAGACAGGTTTTATCAGAGAAAAGATCATGCAGAAAGAAAACACTCCTAAGGCCACACAGAACAATTCATGTACAGTGCTGGAGCAGTCACTGTGATAAATGAAGCCAAGAGAACAAACACTTGACTTAAAGTAGCAGATTTGTTTTCTAGTGTACAATTAATGTCCTTATGAACTGAGACAAATGGGATAAAATCCAGATATGTGTTTCTAGGAATACTGTCCTGACAATGGGACACATCTGGGAGACAACTTCCTGCAGCCACATGAAGTGACTGACCTGTAGTAGGGCCAGCACAGGAGGCAGTGAGGCACTCTCGTGTCTTGAAGGATACATCTCAAGAGAGGCAGCAGCACCAAGTTAGCATCTCCACAGCAAGTGAAATAAAATAGAAGCCAGGAATTTTGTCCTCAGAGACGGCAAAGGTACCACTGATGAGGCTGCCAGCAGCATTTTAATTCTTGTTGAGCTCCTATCGCGTTTCCATTTCCACACGGGACCTCTCGTTTGGGGAAACCTGGTGCCATCGGCACACCTAAGCCTGCCTAGCAGGTGTGAACCGTGCAGTATTTGCCTCCATCTAGCGGCACAGCTCGTCAAGCTGCACTGGCTTTGCACTCTGTTGTAAAGTGCGTCCTGTCTGCAAGCACACAGCTGGGCAGGTACTATCATACATACCATCCTTGAGGGAAATCAGGGACAACAGCAAATTTAGCAAACGGGCTGCTGCCTCTTCCCTCTTCACTTTATCCCACTGCATTCCGTGTCAGTTTTTACACACTAATACACATCTAGGTGCCTTATGTTACTCAAATAACATCTTGTCCCTCTTCTTCCATACCAAAGAAGAAACGGGTAATCACAGCATATTTTGGGTTGTTGGGGACTTGCATTTTTACCTGCTTTAACTACTGTTCTTTTAAATAAAAGTGCATTTAAATGCATCTTTGCTGTTCCAGATAGTACAACAAGCAGTAAATGAATTCTCAAATGTGTTAACATTTCTGGTGGGTCCTTTGACCATGCACGTGTAAAGGATAAGCTCTACTCCTGTACTATCTAGAAAAGCTATTATGGGGACTTACCCAGTCATCTAGGTACCCTGAGCCTACTCCATCAACACAGAGTGATATTCTGAGAGGCCAAAATCAATACCTGCTTATAACTGGTATTAACAAGATCTGCGAAAAAGAAAATTAATTATATCAGCAGCCTTAGCAATGCATATTAAAGCTGTCGCACATAAAAAGCTCACAGATACGAGATGGGAAAGACCTGATGAGCTGCAAAAGTGTAAGTATGCCCTGTCCCGGTAATATCCCCTTGACTTTTTCTTCACAGTGTTAACTGCAAGTGTAATCTCAAATCTTTAATCTTCAAATTTAAAGCATTTGAATATGCCTTTTTCTTTTCTCTTTTTAAAAAATTATATCTTCAACAAAACCTGCTCAAACAGAATGCTCTTAATGGCATCATTATGGTGTTTTCAGTTTCAGCAATGCCACTATGAAGTAGCTCCATTGACATCAATGGAATTATTTTGGGTTTATCTATTAGAGTAAAAATGTTGGCAAAAGACTAGAGAAAATCTTATCTGTTTTGGCTATTTTTACAGCAGGAACCACTACAAGCCAGAGAGTTACAGATAATCACTGTTTGTTGGAGAAGGCTGAGGAAAATTATTAAGGAGTGAAAATTTTTACTGTTTTCTGTCAGCCCTAAAAATAAAGTTTACAGACAATAAAATAAGAATCATAAAATCAGCAGGCTGCTCAGGTATCTAGAAAATATGGAATTCTATCTACATCAGGAAGACAGAAAACAATAGAGGTCTTCTACTTGTCCACATGAAAGATCTGACAGAGCTGCTGTACTGTATGCAGTGAGAGAGTCAGCATTTCTTGCATCTCAAAAAAGCAGCACACTCCCAATTAAACATTGGGGAAGATTTTAAAGGAAGAAGAATGTACATTTCTATATAGCAAGCAATTCAGTCGTGGAATTCATTAACACAGGGTATTCAATGGTTGTGGTGACTCAAATTCATAAATGGAATTTGGAAGGTTTAGATATATTTATGTAGCCTAACAGCTACTAAGCATAGTGGCAAATGGTGGCTCACTGTTCTTCTGAATACCAAAGGAAAGATCCATCTAAATTTGCAAAGTTTTGATAACACTGCAAGACTTACTATAGGGAAAAGGAAGCACCTTGTCTACAAAGGCTGGTTAAGGATTGCATCTAACATTTCAGTGATTGCTTCACATTAGAAGACCGCATGGATCTGCTTCTCTACCAAGATTTCAAGTTCTTTTCAGAATCACTGTCCCACCACCAAGGCACACCACCCTGTTCTAAAGGCCATAATGAGGCTAAAAGGGATCTGTGGTACTACTGTGGGCTTTCTCCAAATGAGTTCTTGCCTCAAAGCAGAGATATCTAGGAGCAGAGTAAGGTGATGCCAAAAAAACAGTTTGCATTCAACAATGGACACAGTTCAGGCATGACTTACAGAATACAGTATGAATAAACATACTCACAGGAATGCCAAGAGCATGGGAATGCCATTCCATTAACTGCTGTTTGTGCTAAAATTCTGAAGGTAAAACTGAATCTCTAATGTTAAATATCTTTTCAATTACAGGACAGTGTCATGGTTGTGCTCCTGTTCACATAATACTTTTGACAATTACTTCACTCCAAGTTCAACCAGTACTCTGAAATGAATGGTTCCCCAATATAAAAACAATTTATCCATTATAAAAATGAGATTTGTAAAAGCTCAAAAACAATGTTCTTGCCATTAGTGATTGGACACAGGATCAGGAACAGCCTGGATCAGTACTTTCTCATCTTTCCTTGAAGTCACTCATTATAATCATAGCATTTATGCCTAGCAGAGCCTTTATTTCTCATGATGGTTTCAACAACAACTCACAGCAGTTAAGGATAAAAGGGAAAAATATTGCAAAATACACTAAGAGACTTCCTAGTGTTACTTTAACGCTCCCAATGCTGCTCTATTATTGAATATTTGGGGGAATATGCCCTATAAAATGACAGTGATTTGAAGTAGAAAAGTATATAGTAATGGTGCTGTTGTTGGTAATTTGGCTTAGCAGAGACATTTTTGCCTCAAAATTATTTTAATATTTTCTAGAGGTTCCAAATATGGATGGAAAGAGCAGCAGAAGAGGTGGGAAAGAATTATAATGAGCTGAAGAATTGTTTTAACTTTTTCTCTCTGCTTATGTTATTTTCTTTATTCCTACCTTCATTGCCAGAAATAGGAATGAGGATTGATTCTTTGCCTAAAAAGATTTAAGCTTTTACCTCCTGGGAGTGAAAATTTAGGTAATAATTTGAGCAGAAGTCAAAATGCTGGCACTACTCTAGTATTAGCACAATATTCTTTTAAGTGTGCCCTAACTTTGCAAATAAAACTAAACCACTAAGAGCTCTCCTTGAGATAATTTTCCAAACTTTTAGGTCATCATCCAGTCCTGATGTAAAAAGATATGATTTTAATTTAGGAATGAGTAGAATACTTTATGATAATAAGAAATATGATCAAGGAAGAAATCAATTCTCTTATGCTTGCCATAGCTATGAAACAGAATGTTTGTATCATATCACTATCAGGCTACTTCCATAGTTCCAATAGCTCAGAGTTCATACACATTGCAAATCATCATCAAGAGGATGGATAATTAATTAATGGTCAGTACTATCCACTGAGTTGTTTGCTCCCACAATACAATGTCTACAGTGCAGAAGTGTGGATATGGGATGCTCTGTACACTCTCCCTGTATGTAAAGTGAGGAATGAGGCCACTTATTTGGAAGTGTCTGCCAGATATGCAGATCTAAGGTGCCTGCCAGGTCAGCTTAATCATTTTTCCATGTTCTCTCATAAAACCTTTAGAAAAGCCCATGCAAATTCCACCCCCCATAACACTGCCCATCTTCATATTCTGGTTCAACACTGGGTTTCAACAAAAAGGTGCTTAGGAATCCAGCATACCTATCACTTAAAGCACTAATCCTAACCTTTGCACACTGACACCTGAAATTTTTATTACCCTGCTATCTCTTAGCTCTAATTTCTGTTGTAAAGCTTTCAGTTGTTAGCTGTGCTTTCGTCATATTTATATGGTACCTAAAATTATTTGCCCTCAGTTCAGTTTGCTTGGCTTCCTTGTTATTACAGAAGAGGAAGCAGTAAAATAATATTCACCTCTTTCCCACAAATGAATTACATGCTAGAAGTAGTACCTCAGCACTAGCTTATTTAACAATCTAAAGAATCACCTAGAAAGAACTTCAGTGTAAATGCACATAAACCTGGAAATGCCTGATCAGACCAAACACATTGTTTTTAAAAAGATCCTGTGTCCAGAGTATTTTTGTCAACCTGACATTCTTCAAGGCACCTGCATCTTCTGCACTTCGCATGTAAAATGTTGCCACTATATCTATCTGAGCAAAATATATTGCAGTGCAATCTACTCATCCATTTTGAGAATACCATAATTTTTTCACATCTTCAATCCTATTTATCACTCATGAGATCAAAGTTTTCTTCTACCAGCAAACAATGCAAAGAACCTGCATAAAAGTAAACAGAAGTTTTATAAATCAAGCCTTAAGTGCCTAAATGCATTTTTTATTTCAAGCAGTAATTCAAAGAGTTGAAGAAGAAACATCACCTGATAATTTGTGCTATCAGAGAGGTACAAACTGTGAAAATTACATTATTCCCTGTTGGCACTTCATTTCTAGGCTATGTATATGAAGTACAGTAAAAAGTACCATTTTTGTAATTACTCCAAATTTAATTTCAGGTATCAGATGATATAAACTGTGCATTCACAAGCTGATGTGCATCACTCACAGCCACAGATGCTTTGAAGTGTATCTGCTTGTGCATGGGCCACAATCCCTTCCATAATCACTTCCATAGACACTTCAGGATATGCTCTACTGGGGGCTTGGCCATGGCCACAGGTGTTTCGGGGTGTCCTGCTCTTGAATGGATTCATCCACAGGTCCCAGTCCCTTCAGTTCGAGTTCCCACTGGAGTTAGAGCCTGTCCAGCACAGCAATACAGACATTACTAATGGCCAGGCCATGTGCCGGCCCAGACATGTTTCCCTTGCTGTTATCAAACCATTCTAAGGCACAGCAACCAGATGATAAGGAGCACAACACTACAGCAAGCAGCAAAAGTAAAAAGCAGACATCAATGAGCACTGGGCTCTAATATAGTCAGGCAAGCACGTACAGTGGCCTGTCAATCAATAACTAAATAGCAAGAACAGCTATGAATTCAATCTTGCACATTCCAATTAAATCTGTTGTTATCCCATGATAACCTTCAACCCTTCGAGCCGCCCACTAAGTGCCAAAAAGGACTGTTGTCATTTAACCTCAGAGGATTCCCAGGAATTTGTGTCAGCAAATGACCTAAATGAAAAAAATGAGATTAAGAGATAATAGATGTACAGGCAATCAGAGTGAGAAGTTCAGATATTTGGAAAAGCTGTCTCAAAGTACCAAGAGTTACTGATGGAAAACAGTTTCTTGTCATATTGGTTTTTGCCTTCTTGAGTCCTGCAGCACATTTTTTCAGTTCAAGACCGAAGTCGGATATTTCACCCTCACTAGTTCAGGAGAATGTGCTTTCCAGCTACTTTGTGTCATTGTTACAGTATTGGCGCATGTGTGCCAATATCGTGGTGCTCACAATGAGCAGTGTATCAAAACCCCAAATGAGTTTGGAGCTCACAAACTGTTAATTCCCTTAAAAGTCACCCAATTTGTCAAACAAACTGATGGCCTGACCAAACTAATTCCAGTATAAATATTTTGTCTTACTATTATAGTAGATTAGAGCAGAAGCAGAAGCAGAAGCAGAAGCAGAATCCTCTGGAATCTAAAAAATTTACAGAATGAAGACTCACATTCCAGCATATTGCAGCAGTGACCTAGTTCACATGCATCTTCATAACAGCAACAGATGTATCTGCAGTCTTTGCTTAAAAGACATCAGTCATAATTACTACCAGGAAAAAGGATCAGTTAAAGTGGATGAAAGCTTTTAAAGACCATTAATACTGAAAGCATGGAACTCTATGACAGACATAATTTACAGATTTTTCTGTTGCTAAATCACAAACAGTATTTCTTGAGTTCAGAAAGACTTTGGTCTGTGTTTTATACATCAGGACTGATTCATTTTCTTGACTGTTTTTCTTCATGGAAATAAGAACAAACAAGAACATATATGAAACCTACCAGAAATTCCATCTAATTTCAGGATACTCAAGAACATTAAAATTTAAAAATTAGGAAAGGAAGGAATAAAACTTGGCAGCCCTGTAGTTGAACTAGACTGCTCAATGCTGCCTTCCTTACAATGCACTGTCACAGAATGCAAGGCTCTTAATACAGTCTAAAGTTAAGAATTCTTTGCAGCTGATCTAGAAAGTTTGGCTATTTAAAAATAAAAACAATTAGAACTTTTACTAATCAGCAAACACTTTTACAGGAAGCAAAAGGACTGCAAAGCAAGCTCATTAGATAAGACTATGAACAATGTATTGGTCATGCGAAAATTATATAGGGATTCTTTTTGAATAGAAAAAAGAGAAGTCTGAACATTAGAGACAGGGATGGTAGCGACAATCAGATAGAACAAGCCAGACTTGGCAGAGAAAACCTCATCTTGGGCATTTTTGAGTGCTTTAACTGTGGAGTTTTAATGTAGCTGTTTCTTTAAAAGAAATTTTGTCATTTTCTGGGCCTTCTACCAGCCCTGGCTCCCCCCGTGCTGAGGTGGCTGTGTCACAGTGGGCAGAATGATGGTGGTGGCTGTGGCAAGGTCCACGAGCCATGTCTTTGGGTCAGTGAGAGGAGGTAGGACGCAGAGTGCAGCCTGTGGCACATGAGCTCCATGCAGACCTCATTACAGGGAATTTCATTTCAAGTCCACAGCTGGGATGTTTTCTTCTCTGTCTCTGTAATTTTTCACCTAAGGCTGTTAAAGGAAAACATTTCACTGTCTTACATTTTTTCTCCTAGAAAACACCCACTGGGCATGGAATTCCCTACAGATTCATTAACATGAAGATGCATATGGCTGCCATTCTGGATTTATTAATTGCAATATAACTATATAGTGCATGAAATGCAGGACAGACTTTATTAAACATTTAAATAGTTTTCCTGCAATATTTCATTACATAGATTTTAACCCTCTTCCAATTCTCAGAAACTCATAAATATAAGCCAATGACAACAAGACAATACTGGTGTCTTGTAAAAATATATTGGTAACTTCCCAAAGTCATGGTACAATCTAAGTTTTGACATAGCATGTAAGACAATTTTTTATGATTCAGGTGTTTCTGAAGTAGATTATGTCATGAGAGCACATGCACTCTTATTATGGCACACGACTCTCTTAATTCCTGCTTAGTTTAATCTTATTTGCCATTTTTCCATTATTATTTTAGTTTTTATTTGAATAAAAAGAATAGCAGAAATATGTGAATAAAAGAGATTGCTAATCAGATAATACCATACAACTACTGCACAGGAAGAGAATACTGTCTAGAGGAGACTCACAGACTTACATTGGGAATGTAACCATCTGTTGCTTTCTTTCCTTGCCCTCTGCTATGATTTTTCAAGGCACACCTCTCCCAGAAATGTCAGTGCACAGAAAAGAAGTGCATAAAAGTCATGTTCTTCAAAGGCAAGTGTGACACCTTCATGTCACCCAAAGTGCTGAGAAAAGAGACAAAACAGAGAAGGACTGTTGCAAAAAGATCTGTCAGATATAGTCATGCCATCAGTCATGTTTCCAAACCACACTCTGAAATAGCTTTTTACCTTTTCACTTGCAATGGCATTCCAACCTGTGAAATGACACAGCTCCTACTAAGCTTAACAATTGCACCAGACCTAATTAGACTAGGTGCAGGATTTTTGTCATTAGGATCAGTGCAAGTAGAAGCCAGAAGCAATAGCAGGAAGACTTCATCATATTCATCCATCCTAAAGCAGAGAGTTTACCTGGCCACCGTATCAGTACACTGCACCTATCTGTATTATCAGCTCCTCTGGACTCTGACAAGATCAGCAAAAGCTCCACTTTTTCATGCCCCACTTCTTTTTAAATAACATCATCATTTAATATTACTTTGTTATTAGTTATTATAATAATAACTAATAAGTCTTCTTATTATATATACCGTTTTCTCAACCATCGTGTTTGCTCAAGAAATGAGAAGTAGAAATCCTTCCCAGTATCAACACAATATTCAGCTGGGGAAAAAAGGGCAAGTACTATTTTCCAGAATATACTAGAAACAGAAATACAAAAGAAGCACAGTTTTTAATGAATTGTCTTCTGCAGACTCTTCTAGTGCCTATTTGAAACCATTTTCTGTCTAATTTTTGATTTTTTTTCTCAGTAAATGGCCTTGTTATTAATTTTCTAGTAGGTTTGCAATGAGGTCAGATTAGTGTCTCTAATTTTTTTTTCACAAAAATTGACACAGCAATATGTTCATAACAAGCATGGAGGAATGAGAAATGGAAACAAGGAGAGCACTAGGATCCTCCTCCTTCCCAAACAAGAGAGAAGAAACCAAAAATTTTAAAAAGTCAGTGAGCATAAGCCAGCCTCAGGTCCAGAAAAAATAAAAGAGACTCCTTGCAACAAAAGCAGTCATGCATGACCTGCAAAGGCCAGAATTAGGGCTCAGGCTCTTCTGAGCTGATGAAATTGTAATAATGCAAAGGCAAACCAACAGATTGGTAAGAAAGTCAGGGTAATTTTAACAATGGACACTGTAAGGTGCTGATGCTTCATGTGGGCACTGATTCATAAAAAAATATGGTTAATCCTGGTTATGTCAATATAATTTAGAACTTAATTCCTTATTTTAAAAAAAAATTGGATGAAGAAACACAGATTTGCTAATGGTCCGGATTAAGGCGATTGACACTTTGATCAAGCTGTGTTCTTATCTCTCCTTCTTCAAAGCTCTTTTGCATTGCCAAGAAGCAAGGATTAAGGCTGCCCTTGCTAGTATTTCAGTAAAACACATTGCATGTTCCTGTCTTTTCCTGATTGAAAAGGAAAGCTTTTGCTGTAAGCTAGCAGTGTTCTAACTCTGACTTCTAAGAATATAAAAATTACATGGGATGTGAAGCAAGGTGTCATCTATTATGTTTGGAATAAGGTAGTTTTGGGATGGAGAATAAAAACTAATCTAAAAGTGGGTTCTGTACAGAGCAGACATCAAGCTAAGTACAGGCTGGGAGTGACTGCTCTGGTTGTAACCTAAATTAATGTTCCTTGAGAGAGTAAGACAGCTCATCAAGTATGTCAGCTAGGAGAGATGACAGACTATAGAAGTGAACTTCCATGGCACAACAGTGGGTTACTAGTTGATGAGATGTACAGAAAACTACAGTGCTCTTAAAACTTTTACTGATCAAATACTGAGTCCACAGTTTTGAACACTGACTGGAATCAGTACTTTGGGTTCCCAGGTTTGCCTTTGAGGTTTTTCCTGAGGACCAGGTTTCACATGTGAATAAAAATAGTCTTCCTTCTTCAAGCTGTGTGTTTCTGGTTTTTCATTGGTCATCCTGGTGAGTTAACCCTATGCTGGACCTGTTTTGTTTCACCTTCACCATCTCCCCAAAGCCATTTTAACAGCTCATGGATAAAATGGATCTGAGATGTCTATGTTTAGGATGTTTAGGTTTTTGACAATTCTGTTGTGAGCTTTAATTTGTAATCCTTGTGTGAATGTCATAGCAGTTACACATCTACCTCAACAACATAAGTACAACTCTTACCAATCAAGGACATTCCTCTAAGAGGTCAGATTGTACCCCTGAAAGAACTGCCTTCAGGCAGTTCCTGTCACAGCTCTGAGTGCTCTGGCAAGCCTAAACTGGTAATAACAAGCCCTGACCAACCTCCACTGTGATTTCCATGCACATGTCTTTGCTCAGTCACCCAGCAGCTCTATTTCAGCTCTTGCCTGAGCCTTCAGTCCCTGCCTGAGCCTTCAGTCCCTGCCTGAGCTGCAGCACAGCTGTGCCTGTCCCCAGCTGCCCTGATTTAGACTGGGACTCCAGAATGACAAGGTTGGTAGCCTTATATCATGCCCCCTGGAATGATATTAGACTTATGACATAGCCTTGTTTCTAAGCCCTCCCCTGCTGTTCCTTCCCAACTGGGCTCCCAGGATCAGGCTTATCACCTTGACTGAGGCTGCTGGTGTATCCTGACACTATCATTATCCTCCTCTGCTCAAGTCTTGTGGAACTGCACCAGGTGAGCCCCTGTGGTTATCCTCAGCACCCGTTCTCACTGTTCCCTGCCACTGGATATCATAGAAAATTGGGAGAGGAAGGAGTACCCTCACCAATCTATATGGGAAATCATTATTTACACCACGTACTAAAAGTGCATCATTACCCCTACTAAGTTTTTCCAGAATGTTTCCTTCTCGGTGTAAGAACAACTTGCAGCTACCCCAACACTTTGCCAGAAAGTCACCTCCCACAGAACAAACACCAAAATGAAACAAAACCAAAAGCAATCAACATAAGAACTTCCAGCACCTCTGCCTTTACACAGCAAAGAGCCTGTGCAATTGTGCAATGTGCCTCAGTGCCTGCTAACTTCTAGATTAGCTACATAACTATCTCCCCCAAACCCATGACTGCTCTTTGCTCCATCTATCTTAACTACTCTACTACTCTTCCTGCAGGTACACAAGTTAAGCAATGTTAATTAGGATGTTCTCAAATAAATTGTTTCCAGTCTGATTAAGCCTGCTGTTCACTGGAGTTGTGCAAGAGCGGAATGACTTAGATATGTCAAAGATACAGATATATCTTGAGAGATATAGCCTCTAAATTTATGTTAGTTTAATAAAATACCATTTTTTTTTTCACACTATAAGTTTTGCCTCTGTAACCAGAGGCCCTTATACTTAGTAACATATGATTACTAGTATTTCTAAACTTTCCTGGAATTAGGCTAGCTGAAGATACTAGTCCGACAGCCATCATAAAGAAAAACTTTGGAGGATCATCTCAGAAAATTCACAGTAAAAAGGCGGACACTGATACTTGGGTAGCTTAGTCATGAAAATCACACAGGGAGCTCTGCAGAACAAAGGTATAAGAGAATGCTGGAAGTATAATGCATGCAGCTATTTTCACTGAATGCAGACTGAGGGCCCTAATTAGGTTAGAATTTAAAAATAATAAAGTATTTATTCACCATTTAAATTCACCACTCACTTGCTGAGACTTACAGAGTAAATGCATGTCTGCCTGTAGGGAAGCAAGCTGGGTATCACACAGTACTCGAGCACAGCTTCACAACCTGTCTGTGAGCTCTCAGCTGAGGCACTTTACCCTCACTGGCTCAGATACGTGGCTTAGCATCGGAACACCACTGTGCTACAACGAACATAAATGTAGTAGTACAGGCAAAATATTCTACCGTGGCTTTGCTGCTGATCCTTAATTATCCACATTAAAAATTGTCCTTTCCTCTGATAAATATGTTTCAAGTTGTTTTCACTC